>OZ038384.1:87788050-88080550 GCA_964036045.1 Eutreptiella sp. 'Long Island Sound 2002'
CCCCAAATTCTTACCATACAACCCCCCACCCAAAAATGTTACCAAAACCCCCCTTTTCTTTCACAACCCCCCGTTCTGTCAAACCCACGCCGTGCCTTGCCATCCGGCCGGCAGGCGTGGTGGACCTCTCCGCCGCTGTTTGCAGCTCCTCCGGGTGTGTCTGCCGCCCCGACGACAGCCGCTTCCGCACGGTCGCCACAGCGACCTGCACTTCAGCTGCCGTCGACTTTGGGGCGTCTATGGCCGTAGAGCTCATTGTCCGCCGCTCCCCGTTCTCTTCTCTCAACATGCAGGGGGGCGGGGGGGGGGCCCACTAGGGGCAGACCAGCCGTGAGGGGGAAAGGGACATATGGTGGACGGCCGGGACAACGCGAACAGGGCACCTGGGCCTCACGCACACAGAAACACAGCGAGGCAGGCTACGGACGGCCTGTGGACAGAGGCGCGTGGACAGCAAAAACAGTCAAACAACCCCGCCAACAACCAGCACATCCTCAATACGCCAATTATTGGGCGCCACTGACGCGCAAACGGCACACGATGCCACAACCAGCACAGCCCCAACACACCAACGACGGGGCTCCGCGAACGCGGAAACGACACCAGCAAGAGCACCGGCCGCAGCGGCCGACAGAACGCAGCGACCCGACGCAACATGCGGAGGGACGAACGGGTGACTGTCCAGGGCCCTGTAAAGGAACAACAACCCGACGGAATGTCACACAGGGGGGGAGGGGGCTTCGCCCCCTGCACCTGGTCAACGGCACGGGCAACAGCCCGTCTCCGGGATAGCCGACCCCCGGAGTAGTCAAACAGGACAAGTCGTCCAGGGGCTCCGTTGACACAACCAAAACACGTTCGGGCCCACAGAGGGTCAGAATGAGCAGTGGCGAGAGGCCATTAGGCGCCGCCAAAGGCAAACAATCCGATACCGAGGCCTTGTGCCAACCCCCCCCCCCCCCCCCTGTGCACGTGGGCCTGTCCGAGCATGGTCCATCTTGGCATGCGTGTCAGTGGTCACGGCCAGGGATGAATTGGAAGGGAAGGGGCCACAGAGGTGCCCCCAGAGGCGGTCAGACAGGCGGTTGGAGGAGGTTGCCAAAGCGGTTGGGGGCGGTTACTGTCGGTTACAAACGCCATTGAGCCTGGCACTTCGTGTCAGGCGGACAGTGGCTGGGCATAGGCTGAGCGCCCTCGAGGGGGGGGGGGGGGGGGCTCCGCGAACGCGGAAACGGCACCAGCAGGAGCACCGGCCGCAGCGACCGACAGAACGCATTGACCCGACGCAACATGCGAAGGGGAGAGCGGGTGACTGTCCAGGGCCCCGTAAAGGAGCAACAACCGGACGGAATGTCACACGGGGGGGGTACCCTCCCCCCCTTCCACTGCATCCCTCGTCACGGCGCCCGATCCCGTCGGTCGCAGATCTCCGAGGACACGTTCCGGGCCATGGAGAACGGCCAGAAGCTGTACAAGTTCGTCCCCAACGAAGTGCAGATCAAGGGCCGCGGTCAACTGCGGACGTATTTCGTCGAGACGCGATTCCCGCTGCCGGAGTCGTACAAATGATGCGCGACCGGCAAATCGCGCCCTCCGCCTCGGCGCCGCCCCCGCGCGTCCGCCACTCCACTTGCCGCCCGACGGTCGTCAGCCTCGGTCATCCTGCAGGGCCGGGCCGCGGAGACAGTGCAGACTGGGCCCCATGCAGTTGTGCATGGGAGACAAAATTCTCCGCCGATGAATTTTTCGGCCCCTCTACCCCCCGGTGCCTGTGTACTATCGTTTAGGGGAGGGTGGGGCCGGGGTGGGAGGCCAAACTGGGCCCCCTGTGGCCGTCGCTGTGCGTTGATTCGGACCCCCGGTCCCATTCCATTTTTGTTCCGTGCGGCCCCCCTAACCAACGACGGGGGCCCCGGGTGCTCGTGTCTGCTGCCCCACACCACCGCATGGACCCCAACATGGGATTACACTGTTCCTGCCAAACCCCTCGACGCTGTTCCGATCCCCTGCTATTGAATCCCCCCCCCCCCCGCCTGAAGGTCAAAGGGTGGTGAGAAGCCGATGGGCACCACCGCCTATGGAGGGAAACGGTCCAAGGGAAGGGCAGCGAATGGCGATCGGCCAGTAGGCGCCGCCAGCTGCAGACGAGATCATCACACCATGGCGTCATGCCAAAACCCCCCCGCCTGCCCCTGTTTTTCGTCAGCAACCGCCAAAGGCACTGTGCATCTGCCGTTTGCTGTCGTTATGTCAAAACGCAACATCCGCACGCTCTTCAAGGCCGTGCCAGCCCGGCGGGTGCTGGTGATTCTAACCTCCAACGCGACGCCTAACCCGGTGTGGGCAGCATGGCGGACAGCGGTCTTCGAGTGCCGTTGCCGCCTGTTGGCACCCTTAATTATGCCCCCCCCCCCCCCCCGAGACCATTTGGGGCACCAATCGGTCCGTCGGTTGTCGGTCACCGCGCAGCGCTTTGGCCGGGGAACTGAGGTTCGTTAGGGGCCAGCCCCATACCATGTGCCACTCGTCAATATCCGCTCCCGTCGCGACCGGACCTCAGCAACAACGAGCTGCGTCCCGTGTCTGACTCGGTCGGATCCAGCTCCTTCTGGTCACGTGTGACCTGCCGGACGCCAGCGACATGTCCGGCTACGGCCCCACCTGGGGTCCGATCTGTGGCTCTGGGTATCCCATGGCTGTGTGCAGGGGGTGCAGCAGTACAGCGCAGGCCAGTGCTTCGTGTGGCGGACACGCTAACCCCCCCCCCCCCCCCCGGGGGTGGGGGGATCAGAGGCCAAAAAAAAGTTTGTGTGCCTGAGATCGGCCTCAATTTTCCGGCCCCTTTAATAAAGTTCATTTTCCCCCGGAGGAAAAATTTTCTGATGTGGGGGTGGGTGGGTGGGTCGGACAACCCCGGACCCCCCCTAGCCCCCCGAGGGTCACTCAGCAATGGCCCTGGTACAGTGCCCTGGCCGTGTTGCGCTGTCCTGGGGCCGTGGCTGTGCGGTTGTCGCGTGGATGTGCCGTGGGTCGTGGCACTCCCACGGGGCCGGACCGATGCGGCATCGCCGACATCGCCGTGCGCCGGGGGGCGTGGCTTCGGGACGCCAGCATTTTGGGTGCCCCCGGGGCGCGCGGTGCGTTGCGATGCGCGGCCGGAGGCGATGCTGTTTGATGGAGCGGTGAACTGCCTCCTGCCGTGGCCTGCACCGCGACAGTTCAGCCGCTTTGTGAGCTCCGCCGCAGTCCTGCCGCCTCCGCCCATCCGTGACTCCGCGGCAGTCACTTGCTTTGAGCCGGGGTCTTGGGGCATGGGGGATGGTGTGGTATGCCCTGAGGTATTGAGGGAGGTCTGTCGGCCTCACCCTCACGGTCCCCGTGTGTAGGGCCGGGGGTTGGGGGGCAAGTAGCCGCGACACCGATTGTCCCGCCACCCGGAGGGGGGGGGGGGCTGGGCTGCGCGTCCCGTCCCCTGCTCCACTACCACCCCCCCCCCCACCCCCGTGGCAGGGCATGAAAGGGGGGGGGGCTACCCCAAAGGCATTCCCATACCCCAACACCAGCCCCAACTGCATTTCCAACCGCCAGAAACCGCTCCCACCCCCCAACCGCTTTCACATCCCCTGGGACCGCTCTACAACTGCTCTGCAATTGCCCCGATTGCCCCCCCCCCCTCCCCTTCAAGCGCAGCCCTGCCCCGTGGCTAAGCAAATGACTGCCCCACAGGAAGAGCAGCGACCAGCCGCAGGACTGCGCAAGCCCCGCTGGGGCTCGCATTGCATTGCTCGCCCTGACAACACCCCAGGCACGGCCTTGCAACCCCCGCCGTCGGCTCCCCTCCAGCCGCCTCCTGTTCCCCTCCAACCGCAGTCGGCCAGAGTCTGCGTCAGGGGTCTGCCCCGGGGTCACTGCATTTGGGAGCACAACGTCTCCTGCATCCGCTTCTCCACGTGTGGACCCGGTGCCAAGTCCGGGCGACTGCGGTCCGAAACCCGGCGCCCGCATGCCCCAAATGTCGCCCGCGCGCCGCGGGGGCCTTGCCACGGACCGACGCCAGCCCTGACGTGCCCGCGCCCTCGTCCAGAACCCACGGACCCCCTCTTTTCAGGTCCCCGTTAATTCTGATTTCACGGCCGTGGGACAAGTTGTGGGCTAATTTGCAGAAGTTTTGTTGATTTATATGGCTTTGTGTAGCAGTGTCCCACTGCATAACCTGGTTTCAGACCCAGCTAATCCCTCACTACGTGTCAGAGCCGCTACCACAGTCATTTGTGGGATCATCGTAGCACTGGACCGCTCTGAACCTTGATTCTGAGACGTTATCTCGAGTACTGCGAAGATGAGCAGGCTACGCCAGCTCATGTTGGTCTGAGCCAAAAAAAAAAGTATATGGCCTTGTGTGGCAGGAAAACCTGAAATTTTCAGGGACAAGATTTTCGGAACAACCTCAGGAGATGCTTTTCCTGGTGGAGCCCTGTGCTGCAAGGGAGACCGCGCCAGAGATCATGGGGGGCGGGGGTATGTTGAGACAAAGACAGTGCAATGTTGGCCTTCAATGCGCATCGTACCTTGTGTTTGCGAGCGGTGCGAGCAAATAAAAGTTTTCGAATAGTATGTATCCAGTTGTATTGTATTTCAGTTGCAATTTGTTGCCGGACCACCCTGGTCCAACAGGCCCCGCCCCCCCCCCCCCCCCCACCCATCTATTTGAAGCAGCCTTAAGACTGCACGGTCTGACTGTCATGGTACGAACTCTGTACATATGCCAGCCCGGACACAGACGAGAATGTACGGCGATTGCTGAAAACTCCTGCACGGGTGTATCTGGTCATGTCAGGACTGTGTGTATGCACGGTCGGTCCCCAAACCAGGCCTAGTTACCCAGTTAGGATCTACCTAGGAGGCACCATGTGCCCCCTAGGCTTGTCGCCTTTGTATCCGTAACCTTTACCATGGATACTCGAACCATAAAAGTAGGGGTCAGGGCTTAGACCTTCATATATATGTACATATATATTAGGGAATAGTCGCACCAATGATGTAGAGGGTGCCGCCCGCGCGGTGCGCGCGGTGCGCACCCTGCACCAGGGCGTGTGCGGTCGTGCGCGGCCGTGACCCCTGGTGCACGTGGGCACCGCACGCCACCGCGTCCCTGCGTTTCAAGTCCTGGGGCCATGGCCTGCAGGACGGCCTGGACCCCCGGATGCTTTGAAGCGTGCAGGAGGCGCGGGGCGCGCGGCGTGCGTGAGGCACCCTCTGTGCGGAACATTACTGCCCCGTCGAAGGCCAAACATCGAAGCTTAACAATTTCTGATTGCCCAATCTTCGACGTTGTCCAATCTTTCCTTCGAAGGACCGCATCCGCGTGCACCAGCTGACCGTACATGCGTAACATGGGAACAGAAAATTTCGGAAACCCCCTGCCTCAATTTGCCAAAAGACGAGGCTGACGAGAGATGATGTAGGGCATGAGATCTCCATATAATATCCTTCTCCTCTTTTGCCTTTTGCCTCGCATCGATTCCAGCTTGAATGTAGCGACATCTATTACCACGGTTGAAAGCTGCATCTCTGTGCCATCTCTGCGACCCAGGCTGTTGCCTGAGAGCTCATACTGTACTCATCGGAACTGTTGAACCTGTTGAGCCGGGGAAAAACAGAAAGCCGCATCTCTCTGCCTATTCATTGCGTTATAGTGGAAACAGGCTTCTCCTCCATGAGACCTGGCAGCGCGATGTGCCGCATGGCGGTGAAGTCCCCCCTGCCTCGCTGGGGACTCATCCGTGCGTTGGGGGGGGGAGGGGGGGGTGGCATGTACGAGTGTCCCAGTGTCGCACGGCGCAAAGAGCAAGACCCCGCGTCCCTCACGTGGCTTGGCTGCATTTTGGTCCTCCGACTCCTCGTGCCCCTCCCCACCACGCCCCCCCCCCCCTCCCCAGCCCCCGCCGGTGGGCGTTCAAGAGGGGGGCATGCGGCGGGGGGTGCATGGGCCTCCGCTGGGCCCGCGGCCGCCAGAGTATCTGGAGCCCATGCCGTGATATTCGGCTTTCGAAGGTGCCCTTTGAGAGAATGTGCCACACTCCCCCGGGGGTGGGGGTCCTGCATGTGCCCCCCCCCCCCCCCTCTTCTGGTGCAGCAAAGGCAGCACAATCCACAGAGAGAACTGTGGCGATGACCATACGGGGGGGGGGGGATTTAGTACGGGAAGAAACCTGTCTGGAAAAATTTCGTACGCCCAATTCTGGCGCAATTTTTCCCATACTTTTTTTTGGACATCAAGTTCAAAATTTGTAACCTGTGCTGGGGGGGGGTATGATCGGGGGAGGGGGGTGCAGAATTAAATACGTCATGTGGATGGTTGGTCTGGTTCGAATCTGTGTTGTCTGCTTGGCTGCTGTGAATACCGCTGCGATCAACACAGGGTTCTATCCTTCAGGGCACTTCAGGCTGCCTACCACATGTAGTTGCCAGTTAATAGTGAGCGCAGTGTCAACTGACACTGTGTTCTCTGTAGGTAGGTCTCTGTAGAGCCGACCTTAGGCCTTGCCCTTCACCATGGAAAAGTGTGGCGCAATTATTCGCATCACTTTTAACAATTGTGGTGGAATTTTTCCGGGCAAAAATTTTCCCGTACTAAATTTCCCCCCCCCCCCTGTATGCCCGCGACCAGACATGCCACTCGCGTCCGGCAGGGGATTTGGGTCTCGTTCGGAATGGCCCTGTGCGGTGTGCCACCCCCGTAATATTTGCCCCACTCACATCCGGGGCTCAGTAGGGGCGTGTTGCATCCGGGGCATGGCTCAGTAGGAGCCACACCCGCTGTGTGCCGGTTGGCCTGGCAGACGCGAGTGGCAAGTTTGCCTGTGACACGGGGGTATACGCGAGCTCTGTATCCGTTGCTTCATCCCCCCCCCCCCCCACCTTCCCCTCCTGCACGTGCCACCGCCGGGTCCAGGGGCGGTCAACGGTCCTGCAGGCCTTGCGACCCGACAACCGCGAATCGTCCGGTCGCGACGTACGCAGGTCCGGGCGCTGTCCTTGGTCCCGGGCGTGCTGAAGAGGCCTTGACCCCCCCCCCCCCCTTCAGGACCCCCCAACGCACACCGATGGTGAACGATGAGGAACCACCGATTCGGGCGCCGCTGGCGCCCGGAAATTTGTGTTGACCGGGGCACTGAATGTCTTCCCCTGTTCCCCCCATTTGCCCCCGCTTTCCCCCGTTTGTGGGGAACAGTAAAAGGGGAGTGTACCCCCCGGACTTGTGTATATACAAAATGCTCAGAACGACGCGGCGATCTCAAAAAGGCCCCCCAAACCCGAAACAGAATTTGACACCCCCTCTTCCCGGGCAGGGGGGGAGGTACCCCCCTGGCTCCAGGGCGCCCAGCCTATGCCCAGCCACTGTCCCCCTGACGCCAAGTGCCAGCTTCAACGGCATTTGTAACCGCCCCCAACCGCCCCCAACCGCCCCGGCAACTTCCTCCAACCGCCTGTCTAACCGCTTCTGGGGCCGCCTCTGAGGTCCCTTCCCTTCTAATGCATCCCTGCCCCTCGGCCCACGCCCGCGGGGGTTGGGGTAACCTTTACCATGGATACTCGAACCATAACAGTTTGGGTCAGGGCTTAGAACTTCATATATATGTATATATATATATATATATATTAGGGAATAGTCGCACCAATGATGTAGAGGGTGCCGCCCGCGCGGTGCGCGCGGTGCGCACCCTGCACCAGGGCGTGTGCGGTCGTGCGCGGCCGTGACCCCTGGTGCACGTGGGCACCGCACGCCACCGCGTCCCTGCGTTTCAAGTCCTGGGGCCATGGCTTGCAGGACGGCCTGGACCCCCGGATGCTTTGAAGCGTGCAGGAGGCGCGGGGCGCGCGGCGTGCGTGAGGCACCCTCTGTGCGGAACATTACTGCCCCGTCGAAGGCCAAACATCGAAGCTTAACAATTTCTGATTACGCAATCTTCGACGTTGTCCAATCTTTCCTTCGAAGGACCGCATCCGCGTGCACAAGCTGACCGTACATGCGTAACATGGGAACAGAAAATTTCGGAAACCCCCTGCCTCAATTTGCCAAAAGACGAGGCTGACGAGAGATGATGTAGGGCATGAGATCTCCATATAATATCCTTCTCCTCTTTTGCCTTTTGCCTCGCATCGATTCCAGCTTGAATGTAGCGACATCTATTACCACGGTTGAAAGCTGCATCTCTGTGCCATCTCTGCGACCCAGGCTGTTGCCTGAGAGCTCATACTGTACTCATCGGAACTGTTGAACCTGTTGAGCCGGGGAAAAACAGAAAGCCGCATCTCTCTGCCTATTCATTGCGTTATAGTGGAAACAGGCTTCTCCTCCATGAGACCTGGCAGCGCGATGTGCCGCATGGCGGTGAAGTCCCCCCTGCCTCGCTGGGGACTCATCCGTGCGTTGGGGGGGGGAGGGGGGGATGGCATGTACGAGTGTCCCAGTGTCGCACGGCGCAAAGAGCAAGACCCCGCGTCCCTCACGTGGCTTGGCTGCATTTTGGTCCTCCGACTCCTCGTGCCCCTCCCCACCACGCCCCCCCCCCCCTCCCCAGCCCCCGCCGGTGGGCGTTCAAGAGGGGGGCATGCGGCGGGGGGTGCATGGGCCTCCGCTGGGCCCGCGGCCGCCAGAGTATCTGGAGCCCATGCCGTGATATTCGGCTTTCGAAGGTGCCCTTTGAGAGAATGTGCCACACTCCCCCGGGGGTGGGGGTCCTGCATGTGCCCCCCCCCCCCCCTCTTCTGGTGCAGCAAAGGCAGCACAATATCCACAGAGAGAACTGTGGCGATGACCATACGGGGGGGGGGGGATTTAGTACGGGAAGAAACCTGTCTGGAAAAATTTCGTACGCCCAATTCTGGCGCAATTTTTCCCATACTTTTTTTTGGACATCAAGTTCAAAATTTGTAACCTGTGCTGGGGGGGGGTATGATCGGGGGAGGGGGGTGCAGAATTAAATACGTCATGTGGATGGATGGTCAGCTTCGAATCTGTGTTGTCTGCTTGGCTGCTGTGAATACCGCTGCGATCAACACAGGGTTCTATCCTTCAGGGCACTTCAGGCTGCCTACCACATGTAGTTGCCAGTTAATAGTGAGCGCAGTGTCAACTGACACTGTGTTCTCTGTAGGTAGGTCTCTGTAGAGCCGACCTTAGGCCTTGCCCTTCACCATGGAAAAGTGTGGCGCAATTATTCCCATCACTTTTAACAATTGTATTGGAATTTTTCCGGGCAAAAATTTTCCCGTACTAAATTTCCCCCCCCCCCCCCCTGTATGCCTGCGACCAGACATGCCACTCGCGTCCGGCAGGGGATTTGGGTCTCGTTCGGAATGGCCCTGTGCGGTGTGCCACCCCCGTAATATTTGCCCCGCTCACATCCAGGGCTCAGTAGGAACGTGTTGCATCCGGGGCATGGCTCAGTAGGAGCCACACCCGCTGTGTGCCGGTTGGCCTGGCAGACGCGAGTGGCAAGTTTGCCTGTGACACGGGGGTATACGCGAGCTCTGTATCCGTTGCTTCATCCCCCCCCCCCCCACCTTCCCCTCCTGCACGTGCCACCGCCGGGTCCAGGGGCGGTCAACGGTCCTGCAGGCCTTGCGACCCGACAACCGCGAATCGTCCGGTCGCGACGTACGCAGGTCCGGGCGCTGTCCTTGGTCCCGGGCGTGCTGAAGAGGCCTTGACCCCCCCCCCCCCCCTTCAGGACCCCCCAACGCACACCGATGGTGAACGATGAGGAACCACCGATTCGGGCGCCGCTGGCGCCCGGAAATTTGTGTTGACCGGGGCACTGAATGTCTTCCCCTGTTCCCCCCATTTGCCCCCGCTTTCCCCCGTTTGTGGGGAACAGTAAAAGGGGAGTGTACCCCCCGGACTTGTGTATATACAAAATGCTCAGAACGACGCGGCGATCTCAAAAAGGCCCCCCAAACCCGAAACAGAATTTGACACCCCCTCTTCCCGGGCAGGGGGGGAGGTACCCCCCCGGCTCCAGGGCGCCCAGCCTATGCCCAGCCACTGTCCCCCTGACGCCAAGTGCCAGCTTCAACGGCATTTGTAACCGCCCCCAACCGCCCCCAACCGCCCCGGCAACTTCCTCCAATCGCCTGTCTAACCGCTTCTGGGGCCGCCTCTGAGGTCCCTTCCCTTCTAATGCATCCCTGCCCCTCGGCCCACGCCCGCGGGGGTTGGGGTCCGGAACAGCACTGAGCGCCCGCCCGTGCCGCACCCCGTGAACATGGAGCCGCATTATGTCATACCTGTTTCTCTTATAAACCGTCAAAGGGAAGGGGAGCATGTGTCAGTGCCAAGGCAAGACCGGCTCATACCCAAGTCCGAGGCGCTCCCTGGCCGCCATCAAAGGCTGCCCCCGCCCGGACCCGCCCGCCCATCCGCCCACCTGCCCGCCCACTGAAGACCAGGACGGACTGCCATGTGTCACACTCCCACGCGCTTCACGCCACGTCACTGAGCACTCTTCCCGTTTTCTGTTGCTGAAGCATCGCGCACAGGGCGGCGTGCCAGCCATCCAGCCGCCCCGCAGGGTCTAGCGGTCCCTTGCCATTGGCCTATTAGGGGGCCTATTGGGGGGCCTATTGGGGGGCCTATTGGGGGGCCTATTGGGGGGGCCTATTAGGGGGCCTATTGGGGGGGCCTATTGGGGGGCCTATTGGGGGGCCTATTGGGGGGCCTATTGGGGGGCCTATTGGGGGGCCTATTCGGGGGCCTATTGGGGGGCCTATTCGGGGGCCTATTGGGGGGCCAATGATGAGCATCCGCAAGGTGCCGTGCGGGCGACAGGCCACTATGTTCTTCCCAATACCCACCTGTCGTCTCCGGGCACAGGCACCGTCGCAGTCATCGTTGGGGACGACGGCCTCTCTTGACCCATCTCGGCCGGCCAGCACACGCAGAGGGGGGCTCTTGCCACGGTGCGCGCGCGGTGTGCCACACTTTGGGTATTTGGGGACCCTCCCGGTGATGATTGCAACCACCAAGAGGCCTCCACCAAAGAACAACAACCACCCAGAAGCCTTGGCATAGGAATTCATTGGCATAGGAAGACAGGTCCTGTGCTTGCAACTATGCTTTTCTGGGGTTCTATGGGCTGTTGGGGTGGTGCAACTTTGGATGGTGCACCGGTGTTTGACCACTTATACCCCCCCCCCCCCCTCCCCCCTTTTGTAATAGCTACGCCCTTGTCCAAGCCGCAGCGGGCGTAGGGACCGTATCAATTTGGTACCTAATTTGATTCGGTACAAATGTAGTGCGGCCACATAAGGGGGCGCACCGTGCGCTGTGCGAAAACCACCCATGGCCCACCCCAACGGCAGTCACATGTCTGTTGGTTGCGTGCCAGGGAAGGCGGGGAGGGCAGCAGGAACCCCCGACCACAGCCGAATCCCACGCGCCAGTTACACTCCAAGCGCCATCAGTTACTCTCCACCTTCCGTCAATCACCCTCCAACCGCCGTGTCCCATGCGCATCCATTCCGGGGAAATCGCCAAATTGAGAGGGCCGTGGAGGCCGCCTCGCTGCCGCGAGCACCACCCGCTGTGAAAACCCCAATACACACACAACACACGGGGCGACATGGCGATGACGGGCTCGTTGAACTATTACCCGCTGGCCCGGTGGAAGCCACCGAGCACCACCGCACTTCCAGGGTGGTCCTGGGGCAGCGAGCCAGGTTCTGGCCTAAGTGCATATCGCACTGGTCGAGGGGCAATACAGGGATGCACCCCTGGCCTGCACCGAAGGCCTGCTATAATGGGGAGCGACCCGACCCGAGGACGCCAGTGTGGCCATACAGGTCCAACCGGGAAGACCTGGTAAAAACGGTACTACCGCCGTGTCCCATGCACACACACACACGTTGTAGGGGTGGCCGGAATCCCTCTTGACCCCCTGTCCTGACCGCGCCCCACACAATTTGCAGCGGTGCCCCGCCCTCCCATCCCTCGTCCCCGCGGCCCCACACGTGGGCGGGGCTCGGGGTGTATTCCTCCACCCTCGGCCATTTCTGGTGGACTATAACTCTGGCTCCGTGTAGACCAGATCTCGCGAATATTGCTACCGCAGGCCCGATGGTAAGAGCTGTGCTGGTGCAGCGCGCAGCGGATGTGTGTCCCCTGTGCTCAAAATTTTCAGCAGACTTCAAAAATGCCAAAACCATGATAAACAATTTTGTCCCCTTTGCTTCCCACGTCTGATTTCACCCCCGGCATTGAGCGTTGGGGACCCGCGAGACGGCAGGGGTTATGCAGCCATTGCCCACCTTCGGCCCCCCAAGACGGCAGGGGTTATGTAGCCATTTTGCCCACTCTTGTTCTTTTTTGTTCTTTCTTTCCCTATGGCCTACTCTTGGGCACTTCAAGCGCCGGTGGTTGAGCAGCACCTGCAAACTCCCCTGCATACTTCATTCATGTGCACCGCTGCTGCCAAGCCACCTTGCCTCTCATATACATCACCCTGTGGCGCCCGTTGGATGACGAACGCAAGCAGCACGCACATCCCTGTCTTGCATTTGGTATTGGCTGGAAGCGTCCAGGCCGGGACGGACGGCGCCTGCTACTGGCCACAATCGTGCCCTCAAGAAGGTTGGCTGCTTCCAAGTGGAACCTCCCAGTTTGAGCAGTGATTGATCTAATTCATTTCTTTCTGACACAATCAAAACACAGGACTTCAATCTTCGGCCACACTGCGTGTGAGGCCCGCGACCAGAGCCATTTGTGGGAGCATCATAGAACTGGACAGCTCTGAACCTTGAGCCCGAGAGTTATCCCGAGCCCCCTACGGTGAGCAGGCTACGCCTGGGCATCTTGGTCTGCCCCTTCCCAAGAAAAACAAATCACTAAGTACATGTGCAGAGGATAGATAGGATTTATGACATCAATGGACATTACTCTCAGGCTCTCTGACCAGCAACTTGCCGGCCGCATGGAGACGATGCCGTCTGATGTACATACTACCCTTTGCGCCGGGAGGTTCTCGCACACTGTACGTGTATGTGTTCTCATCTGTCCTGCATGTCATTTGTGTGGCAGGACGCTTTTCTGTTTTTGTGGCATTCAATGAATGACAATTCCCGCCGTGTGGCCTTCATGGCTCATTATAATGGTGATGTGGAGGGACAGTTGGATTAAGTGAGGCTCCTGATTGCTTTGCGTTGCCTTGGTTTAGCTTGCATGTCCTGCGCATCCAACAAACATCCAGGGGCAACCATGAATTAACAAAAACCATCCATGGACCATTTTGGAAGCTTTTCAAAGACCGCAATTTTACCGCAATTTTACCACAATTTACTGCAATTTACCGCAATTTTTTCGGGGGTGGGGGTACCGCGATCTCCCCCAGCGTGCACTGCCACTGAATGGGGCACAGCAGCTGACTCATGTGCACCAGATCCTCTTGTTGCCGGGACCAACTCACGTCATTGTGGAGGATGACCCTGCTCCCATTGGCACAAGCACGACCTTCTCCAAGCCTCCGGGACATCACCCCCGTACTGAACCCTGACCTCACCACCGGAATACCCTCGCCCCCCCCGCTCGTGTCGCTCACCTGCATGCCGCGCACCTCTCAGAGACAGAGACAGGGCCGCACCGTCGGACTCTCGGGCGGATGATGATACATCTTGCCGCGCCGCGCCGCTCTATGGGCACCGAACAATGAGAGGTTCCCGGTCTGAGGCCGGAGGGTGACGACCACCGTCGAATTGTGGCTAAGCGCCGGGACCCGTCTGGCAGTCGTTTCTCTACCCGCCCCTTTTTGTGATGAAACGTGACACCGGGTATGGGCCCATTGTAAGGGCAAAGAGGGGCGGGGCCGTGCTCGCAAAGAGTGGTTCCTCTCCACATCAACGTGCTCCATGGAGCCAAGCTGCAGGGCGGCAATGAGTCCTCGTTCAGCTTGGAAGCTCTTGTGAAATACCCCGCCCCCCCTGTTCGCGCATCGCCTGGTTCTGGAGGACCGTTGCTGTCTGCAGTCTGGGCCGTATTTGCACAAGGACAGACAGCGTCCAGCGGATATCTTTGTGTCTATTCTCCTCGCCTACTGGCATCCCCTTTGCTCAAGCATGTGATCATCAACCAGAAGGTTGCACCGCTTGTTATTACTGTGCGATTATTCCTGAGTGGTTGGGTCCACTGGTGCATGGGCAACCGGAGAGGGTGGGCCCCAGTCATTTGCTGAACGTGGGGTCTTCCCCCACTAGGGGAGGGGTATGAGGGCAAAAAAGAGTTTCCGTACCTAAAATGGCCTCTCACTTTTGGCTCTCCCTGGTACTGACATTGTGTGAAACGCAACCCGCTGATTCATCTCAGCCTTCAGTCTTCACAACGCTGTCTTTTTCAGCCTACAGTCATTGTGCCTCATGCACACTGGGAAGCCTATGGGCGTGGCAGTCTCCCACTGCATACCCAAAGTTTCGCAAGAAACTTATCTTTTGACCCTTGCTCAGAGCTTTCTGTGTCGGATGGGCAGTGCAACACTGTTCGGATGAATACACATTGGAATGCAGTGCAGTGCTATGCGAGGGGTGCGAAACAAAACCTGGTTTCAGACGCAGCGCATCCTACGTGTCAGATCCACCACCACAGTCATTTGTGGGATCATCACAGCACCGACCAGCTCTGAACCTCTAGTTGAGCAATAAACTAAAGTTTGGCAAGGGGGCGGGGGTCTGGCAGTCAGACTTGCCTGCAACTGTCCTGCAGTTGATGTAACATAGTCACACCCAGTCTGCCTCTGTCCTCCAGTTGATGATTCAAGTGTGACATCCGGTGTGTCAATTGCCCGCGCTACTTTTGGCGCCATCAAAAGACACGATGTCTGGCAGCCATTCCATGGCTACATACTGTCCTTCTGGCAGAAAATCAAACCCCCCATATGTGGTTCAAGATTTGTAGTTCTTGGAGCAGTGTGCCTGCGTTTTGCAGTCAGTCAGGGCGGCCTACCCACATCTCGCTCAGCCAAACTTGATTCCGAGATGTTGTCTCGAGTACCATATGGTGAACAGGGTACGCCAGCTCACCTTGGACCAAAATGGAATGGGCCTCTCACTGTTAGCTCTCTCTTCCAAATTTCATTCTTCCCCAGAGGATAGTGTCTGGGGTTCCAGGGTGGATGGGTCCAAAGAGAGGCCACCCCCCCCCCCCCCCCCCCAGGTTGGTACGCGATTGACTGGTGGGCCCAAGCCACTAGTATGGCACTTTGTGTGTTCATGGATCAGGGTGTTGGGGTGTGCTTTTGAAGGATGAACCGGTGCCTGTCATCTTGGGGCAACCAATGGACTCAGAGTGACGCGCAATGTTTTTCTCCTTTGCTCTTTCCAGGCACCTGTTGCATATCTGATCCTGAAGACCCACACTGGCGTCCCTCCTTGATTCAGTTTTGCCGCTACACACTCCCGAAAGTTCGTGCAACAAGAAACCCGTGTGACCACAGATCCCATTTCTGACATTGTGACTATTTCACGATTGGTGAACATTTGCTGATTGCCTATCCTGGGCACCCCCCAAGTGCCTTCTGCATCATTCCCCCGGATGGGGCGGTGGCCGAATTCGGGCGGCATAGGGGGCATCGGGCTGCTGCAGTGGACGGGGCTATAGGGGCCAGAATTTAGGTCCCTGGGAACCATGGCAAGCATCAGATGTTTGAATTTTTGAGTTTTGAATTGATTGTGCATGATTCCGCAGGTGGGTGGTTTTCAGGGTTGTTACCTGGATAATCACCGTGGTTCCAATGGCGGCGATACTTGTGTGTAAGGACACAAGGCCCCCGGTTAATTCTGGCTACATGTATGTAGCGCTCCACCATGGCCACCCATTAGAACCACATGAGCTAGTCAAACTCAGAGTCGCCGGTAGAGTCACAGTCAGAGTCACTGACAGTGTTGCAGTCGGAGTCAGAGTCAGAGTCAGAGCTAGAGCTAGAGTTAGAGTCGGAGCTGGAGTCAGAGGTGGAGGCAGAGGTTGTGGACCTTGTGTCAAACAAAGCCGCTGGCTCCACGTAATGTGTAACAACATCCAATTGGAATTGCACCTCGGTGGATGGTAGTCGGTCCATGGCTGCAATGATGGGCAACACCAATCCCGGTGGCGCTGAGGGTGACAAAAATCAAATGTCACGGATTGCGAACGAAAAGGGTCTTGAAAGGTTGTTGTTGGCGTGGAAGGATAGGGGGAATGTTTGCCCGGCGCGCGCCCGGCGCGCTACTTTTAGACTATGTTCCCCCCGAAGAGCCCCCAAGCACACCCCTTGGAAACGCCCTTAGAATTAGGTGACCCAAACTGCCCCAGCTCAAGAAAGTTGCAAATTGGGGTACACAGTACCACTCTCGCTCCTTTAAGGGCGCGGCACCTTAGCAAGTTGGGAGAATGGGGGGTTAGGATAGCACACCCGCATTGATCTCCAGTAGAAGCGATAGGCGTTATTGAGGTATCGCGAACAGTAGAGCTGCATCATAACATTGGTCCCACAAGTGTGGGTGTCAATACATTCAGTACAATAGTGCTCCTTACACTCATCACAAACTGCGACGGTGGAGCGTTCTGGCAACACAACACACACACTTCTGCCTCATCCTGTGCCTCATCTTGCGTGTCACAACCGAGCAAACAGCTGCTCAATGTGTGCCCTATACCACCCGTGCACGTCATTGTAACATTGTTGGCGGGCTGTCAAAGTGCCATTCTTTCTTCCAATGAGAGGCACAATGACATGAACGCGGCCCTTATAAGCACCATCATGGCCCCCAACTTCGAAATCAAAGAAATCACCTCGGGTACGAGAAGGTCCATACCCATCCCAAATCAAAACATCTGCTGATGTCCCGGGGGCCAAGGGGCA
Organism: Eutreptiella sp. 'Long Island Sound 2002'; assembly: GCA_964036045.1. Classification (NCBI taxonomy): domain Eukaryota; phylum Euglenozoa; class Euglenophyceae; order Eutreptiales; family Eutreptiaceae; genus Eutreptiella; species Eutreptiella sp. 'Long Island Sound 2002'. The sequence goes on from OZ038384.1 coordinate 87,804,937, forward strand.
AATCCATATAATGTTGCCCAACATATCAACGGCAACAGTCCACCGGTAGGGCACGGGTCACAAAAGATGCCCGGCGCGTGCCCGGCGCGCTAACGTTCCCCCTTAGCCATAATCCGACGATGGCCGTCAGCCCCGGTACCCACTGTAGCTTAGACAAGGCCGCAGCTTGGCCATCAATCAGCGATGGTCGCAACCCTCCAGAATCACTCCGGCATGTCAGTGAAACCCGAAAGAGAAGGCGCAGGGAAGGGCGACAGGGAGCCCATGTGTGACCTGTGACCGCTGAGGGAGCGTCAGTGATGATCTCACGCACAAGTTGACAGTTGGTGTGGGTGCTTGCGGCGTCTTGCTGACAACTGTGGACTATGTGTGGTGCGGCTTCACTGCGGGATACATGAAGTACTGTTGAGATCCATACTGAAACCCCCACTGTCACTGTCCAGCCCCCACTAAACTCCCCTAACTAAACCCTTCTTTCTGCAAGGGGATTTGCAAGCCTATTCTGTGGTGAGGAGAGGGGGGCGGGGGGGGCTGTCCCTCTTCCTCCATTGCATGACTTACATATGACGGGGGTGTGGCACAGTGTGCTTTTTCGAAATTCATTGGGACTGACATACGGGCTTGGCATGTCAGGTTTTCACTTCCGGGGGGGGGGGGGGGGTGTCAATAGAGCCCCCAAAAACTGGGGGGGGTGGGAAAAGGGCTCAATTGACAGACACCATTCTCACTAATAAAAAGGCTACAGGGGCTAAAGGGGTAGGTAGGATCCACGTTTTTCACGAGTTTCTTTCCCGAAAATTTTGTCCCCTTTGCACCCACCCTTGCTCACGTGCCTCTCTGCCCGTGCGCTGGAGCGTGGATGGGAGGCACCCACCCCGACACCCAAAAGTCCATCCGGGATTTTTTCAAGAAACGAGCCCCGGAAGAGTCACCAGGTGTGCTCTCTGAACCATCTTCCCAAGCCACCTTGTCACAACAATCCAACACCATTACTGCGGGCGTAGGGACCGTATTAATTCGGTGCCTGATTTAATTCGGTACGAAATGTAGTGCACCCGCATAAAACATGGTTTTGGAAATCTGCCAATTACGTGGAGTCATGGACACATTTGTTGTGATTGTTTGCCCACTTGAACCCGCAGAGCTCTGGTTTTGGGGATATTTGTGCATTATCTTCCCCTTTCTTGTATCAGCTCACCATGCTGGTAGTTTTATGTCTTGCGCGCAAGCTACGGCCTTGTCTAAGCTACGGTAGGCATGGGAACCGTATTAATTCTGTACTTTTGCGTAGCTTAGCACAACCTGCTCATGCAGTTTTCCACCCTCTGCAGCCCAAAAACGGAATTTTTGAAACCGATGCTGATAGGCAATAGAATTTACGACAGGGAAAATCTTACCTAACCCTAACCCTATCCCTCCCCCCCCCCCTCCTCTCTTCTAATTTTAGCCTGGGGGGGGTTTCACAAGCAGGGCGCATGCGGTGTGACGCTACTTCCCAAGACTGCGTCCCTCCATGGCTTCCCAGGGGCTGTTCCGCTGATTGCCCGTCAGCCCACACAATGGATGCACTGCAACGCGGCCTTGGCACTCTGACGACCCTGCGCGACAGCGGCATCATCAACGCCGCTGAATTCGAGGTGCGCAAGAAGACGTTGGTGGACAAGTACGTTCTGGACGGTGCCAGCAGCGGCGGTGCCGCGCCCGCGGCCCCGGCCCCGTCGCCGGCTCCCGCTGCGCCCGCAGCAGCAGCTGTTGGAGGCAAGGGCCCCGGCAAAGGGACAGGCGCTGGCAGTGGCAAGGGGGGCCCACCCCCCGCCTACGGGGCCGGAAAAGCGGGGGGCAACGCTTGGGGAGGCAAAGGCAGCTGGGGGCCCAGCGCTGAGGCGGATTGGGGATGGGCCGAGGGGACAGGGAAGGGCAAAGGAGCGGGGGCATGGGCAAGCCCCGGCGGCTGGGATTGGGACTACGGTGGTGGCTGGGGGTTTGGCGGGGATTGGTGGGGGGATGCGGGCGTGGGTGGGGCGGGCAAAGGGAAGGGCTGGGGTGGGAAGGGCAAGGGCCAGGGACCGCCGGCGGCGCAGGCCGGTTGGAAAGACAAGGCCGCGGGCGCCAACAACCGCTACGCGCCCTACGTCCTGCCGCGGAAATATCAAGGTGTGCGTGCGTGCTGTGGACCGCGTGTGGAAGCCGAGGAGTAATGGCCACAACAGGCCAATACAGGTCGGCAGGTGCGCAGTCGGCACCCAAGGGGGCTTGGGCACAAGCTGCTCATGCAGTTTTCCGGCCTCTGCAGCTCAAAAATGGAAATTTTTCGCAAACGATTTTTTGCTTTCTGACCATTCATAATGATCAAATATCCCATGTAAAGCATGCTTTAGACCCTCTATATGTGGTTTTCACCCTATTTCGTTGTTGGAGGGGGGCTTCTGAATGACTTCGTGGCTAGCTAACGGCTTGACTGACTGTGCTCCCTCCCTCTGCGAGGTGTCTTGCCGATAGGCAATAGAATTTAGGAGGGGGAAAACTTCGCCATTGCAGATGCACACCGCAGCGCGCACAAGTCAGTCGGCAAACCCCCGCATGGACTCGGAGTGTGTGTCTGGATGCACCTGGTCAACGGCACGGGCAACAGCCCGTCTCCGTGACGGCCGACCCCCGGAGTAGTCAAACACGACAAGTCATCCAGGGGCTCCGTTGACACAACCAAAACACGTTCGGGCCCACAGAGGGTCAGAATGAGCAGTGGCGAGAGGCCAATAGGCGCCGCCAAAGGCAAACAATCAGATACCGAGGCCTTGTGCCACCCCCGCCCCCCCCTTGTATGCTGATGTGTGCATTTGTTGGGGACCCCCTGGCAGCACCTGTCGCTGGGAATATTTCGAGATTGATCGCATGTTGACCAGTGCGCGTGCGACTGTGCCGTTGCCCTCTCACGGGCTATCTGTGCTCCATGAGCAAGGCTCCGTGATACACGTGTGTCTGTAGGTGGAAAGGGGGGCAAGGGAATATCGCCGTGCACCATCAAGGTGCAGCCAGTGCCGCAGACCTGCACTGACGAATACCTGAAGGAGATCTTCCACAAGTTCGGGCCAGTGGAGTCCGCATACATCATCCAGGTCTGATCATGTGCTGACGCGCAGCGGACCAAAGCTTAACCCCGTAAACATTCGTTTAGGCCCATTCCCCCCTTCAGTCGTTTGAAGTTTTCTGGGGCGGGCATCAGCGCGGGGCGGCCCCAGACGGACCGCGGCCCACCCCACTATGGCATCAGAGTACCTGAATCCGCCTTCTGGCTCACACTGGGCCGGGAGAAGAGGGACAGGGAGAGGGCGGGACGCCAGCCCACCATCTAAACAGACAGTGTGCAGCAGGGCGCTCCTTGGCGGAGCACTTGAAGCGGACCGCGCGTGGGGTGTCGGCACTCGTGCATGCTGCCGCCAAACGTCGGCAAACTCACATGTGCCCTGCCATAGGCCACCAAGCCGTCCCTGTTCCGCAACAGAACTGTACCTATTGTCCACCATGGCCACTAACATCTGTATGTTGTAATTCCTGTAAATTTTTGTTCGCGGTAAATGCGAGTAAGAAAAAAAATCGTACCGTCGTGTATCTTTTTGTTTCGGTAAACGCAAGTACGGCTTACTCGCAATTACCGCAAAAAAAAGTACACGATAGGACAATTTTTTTGGACTCGTGTTTGCCGCAAAGAAAAATTACATGACGGGACAATTCTTTGTACTCGCATTTACTGCTAAAAACAAATTACACAACTTGACGATTTTTTGTTCTTCGCGTTTACTGCAAAAAAAAAAAAACACGATTTTACCGCAAAAAACGATTACGCGATTGTACAAATTTTTTGCATTCGTGTTTACTGTTGGGGATATGGACTGGCCCCTTCACTGTTGGGGATATTGAGCAGCAATTGTACAAATTGCGTACGTATTGCAAAAGTGGCTTTTTTTTTCATTCAATTTTTCAATTTTCTAATTTTTTTTTAATAAATACACGATTTACCGCCAAAAAGCAATTCCACAAAGCGACGATTTTTTTTTCACTGGTCTGATTTTTTTTTATAATTTCACAAATCACCGCAAAAAAGATTATAAGATTTTACCACAAAAAAATTACACGGTTTCACGATTTTTTTGTCCAGGAGTCACATTTTTCACCACTAGCAACCCTGCTACCTGTTTTATGCATCGCTGATGCTTGCATGCAACCTGTACTGAACAGACTGTTCACGTTTTGGGGGGGGGTTGATTGCGCTGCGCGCCACTTTTGCGACGAGTGCACCCGGAACGTCCTGATAAAAGTGTTTCTCAAGCACAACACACGTCATGGTTGTGCAAAGGGAGTTCACAGGTTTGGTCTTCTGTGCTCTGTAGGAAAGAGTTTGGGGTTGATTTGGGTTGACTTCAGGGGGCTTGTCTGGGGCCGGGCAAAAACCAGGGCTGACGCAACCACATGTAGCACAAAAGTAGTGCGCTGGGCACACGCCAGGCAAACACTCACCCGGTGTTGCCGGAGCTGCCCCTCTCGCCGCCTCCTCGTCCCAGATGCAGTGTGCACTGACTGTAATTGACATCCGGTGCACAAGGGGCCTCTGGTCGAACGTGGCCTCCTGCACTGGAGAGGGGGCCCTGCAAGTGTACCCCCCCCCCCCCTTGTATAAGCTACCCCCTTGTCCAAGCTACAGTAGGCGTAGGGACCGTATTAATTTGGGACCTAATTTTAATTCGGTGCCAAATGTACTGCAGCCACATAAGACATGGGTTTTGTGGCGAATATGCGAGTCACATAGAGTCATGGACACATTTGTTGTGAGTGTTTGCCCACTTGAACCCACATAGCTCTGATTTTTGGTATCCTTGTGCATTATATCCCCCTTTCTTGCACCGGCTCACCATGCAATCCTCTCTTTTTGAACCTGGGCGCCCGGTGTTGCTAGTTGTATGTGTCGCGCGCAAGCCACGCCCGTGTCCAAGCTACAGTAGGCGTAGGGACCGTATTAATTTGGTACTTTGGTGTAGCTTATACAAGGGGGGGGGGTACTTCCAGTGCTTGCAGGAGGGAAAGGCGGGTGGGACTGCCCGCGTGCACAGAACAAGAGGGATGTTGTGGACGGGGTGCACTGGGGGAGTACGTGCGTTGTCACACCCGATGACAGGGAGCGCCTGCAACACCAGCGGGGCCAACCAATCAGAAGTGAAGGTCCACATGCCTGAGGCTTTTGGACAGCAGGGGAGCACGTGCGATGCGGCTATTTGGTGACTTTCATGGGAAAAGTCTTGTGTTGTTGTTTGGGTTTGTCCTCTTGTACTGGGCTCCTCTGTGGTACTTATTTGGGACCGCCAAGAGCCACAACAGGCCACGGGCCATTTCAAAGATTACAAAGTGGGTGCCAATTGTGCTCTTGATTGTGCTGCGTTTGTGGGAAGGGCTGGTATTCATACAATTTTTGTGGCTCCATGAGTTTCCATGCAACAGCTCAGCCCCATCGTTCTGGGATTCTTCATTCAACGTCTAAAGCTACTCTTCAGTTACCAAACCCCAAACTAACACAACAAAATGATCCACACCGATCCTTGGTTGTGTTCCTATGGGAGGGACTCCTTTTCAGTGAAAGAGGCCTAGCCAGGGCACATGCTACTGCGTTGTGGTACCATGTGGGGATTTGACTTGGGCGGGGGGGCGGATGTGCTTTTACACGCAAATGGCCCCCTCCCCTGCTCCACCCCATGCCCCCCCCCCCCCAGTCTCAACCTCCCGCCCCCAGCCTCCTGCCGGTGGCTGGACCTGACAAAAAGCCCCCCACCACCCCCCCCCCCCCCGCCCCCCCCCCGGAATGCACACCACGACCCGAACCCCGGACTCAAGCGGCGAAGTGACCCCAGGCGATAAAGCCCAGAACCCAAAGCCCTGATCCCACAGCCCTGACCCCAGCCGGGGAGGCAGGGACTGGAACACTGGGACAATGCAGCAGGCCACTGGCCACCAGCCCGCACTGAGAACTGAATGCGCAAGGAAGGCCGTGGGGCAGGCGCGGCTGGAGCGAAAGTGGCGGTTCCACACCTGACCAATTGCGCCCCCCCCCCCCCCCCCGGTTTCCGACAGATAGTTTGTGGGGGGGTCGGCTCCACACCGGCCTCAATTGCCCCCAGGGTCGGGGGCATTTCAGCCCAAAAAGATGCCTTGTGCCCAAACGTTTCCCCACCAACAGGCCGACAACCAAAGCATCCTGCGACACCCATCCACCCTCAAAACTCTCTTGCAACACCATATGTACCCTCACAAACAAACCCCGGCACGGTCTCTCCGTACACCCCCCACACACCGAAACAGGATGACACAGACTGACACACCATCACACAGGGGAACCCCAACTACGGCTACATCAACTACGTAAGCCCTGAAGGGGCGGACGCGGCAGCAGAGATTCAGAATGCGCAGATCCACGGCGAGTGGGTGATGGTCACGAAGGCAGGCAAGCGCTACGACAAGAAGGTGGGCGAGGTCTGTTTTCCTGCGACCATGCGCACCATCCCAACCAGCACCCTGCACCCCCAGAGTTGTGCCTCAATCTCGGAGCTATGGCCACAGACAACCACTGCCCGTGGTATGGGCCACAAAGATTGGCAAACGTTTTGAACCGGAGAGTCGCAGAATCGAGGAAATCCATGCCATTGCAACCGCAGCCCGGGGGGCTGGCCTGCGCTTTCACGCTTTAGACCCCTGCAAGGCTTTCCTTCATCCTGCTCACTTTGCCCAGCCCCCCATGTCCTTCTTCTGCACACGGAATCGGTTTCGACCCGATGCCGTTTGTGATCCGTGCATCTCCCACGGAGGATGGGGAGGAGAGCCCCAGCAGCGCCAGCGGGACCAGCAAACCCAAACACCCCCCAACACTTGTGCGCACTCTTACACTTCCTTCCAACGCCGTCCACCACCGCATAAACACGCTTTGTGAGGCGTAGGCCTGTCGTAAAGATACGCCTCCGGCCTCGCGCCAAAACGTAACATGCCCGTGTTGTGAACCCACCTTCGCAGCCGTCGAACGATGTCCACCGAAAGCAAAAAGCAACAACCAAAACGCCATACACTCCCTCACCAACACGCCCTGGCACGGCCTCTTGCCCACCCTGCACGCAGGTTGTGCTACTTTGCGGTCGGCGAGTACCCCCAAGTCCAATTAAAGTATGTGCACCAACATCCTCGGGGTCCTCCAAGGCTCCGATGCGAAAACGTGCGGAGTCATCACGGAGTCCAACATTGCCAACGGCACAAACCCAGTCCTGTGGTTATGACCGTGCACAAGGTTCAAGCTTAAGCGTGCGTAAGCGTGCAGAGTAATGGGCTGTAAGCGTGCGCAAGTGTGCGGCCTCCTTGTGTCCAACCGTGCTCAACCGTACACAAATTTTCTTCTGGCCGGAAAGCCCCTTAGGTGCCGGTCACGTCCGATGATGGTGTCCATTGGTATGACACTGGAGGGGTGGGGGTTGCGCATGTTCATCGCCTTGGCCAACCAAAGCTGCTGTACAAAACGAAGACCCGAGATCTGAAATGGTCCCTCCATCAATTACCAAAGTTGCTTGGACACCGCCGTTTGCTGATGGACAGTTTGAAAGACTTGTAATTCATGGTGCTTGGCCTCGTGGCGCGCCAACAAATTGTTGGCCCGGAATGGACCGGGGGGTCAGTTTTTGCCGGATTGTGAGTGCCCTTTAACACAAATACCACCAGCACCAAATATTTTTCCGCAGGAAAACCCTCTCCAAAAGTTCCCAAGGGCAATAGCCTACTGCCTGCTCAAGTTGTACAGCCCTAAGTGTGCATAAGTGTGCGTGGCTTCCACAGCCAAGCGTGCACCACCGTGCGTGGCCTGGGGGAGTGAGCCTGCGCAACCGTACACGCACGGTTATACCCACGGGACTGCACAAACCCCACCTCCTACCCCGAACCCATTAGCAAGCGCAAGCAGCACACGGGCAAGCCACAACGAGGACAAACCGCACTCCGGGGGGGGGGGGGGGGCTAACAAGGGGGGGTCTAACAAGGGGGGGGGGGCTAACAAGGGGGGGGTCTAACAAAGGGGGGGGTCTAACAGGGGGGGTCTAACAAGGGGGGGGTCTAACAAGGGGGGGGTCTAACAAGGGGGGGTCTAACAAGGGGGGGTCTAACAAGGCCCCGTCCCGCGCCGCCGTTCCGCTCCCGCAGGTGCCGGAGTCCAACGGCCTCGCCCTGCTGAACCTCCCGCACACGACCACGTACGAGGAGCTGCACGGCATGCTCGAGCAGCACGCGGGCTTCACCGTCGCAAAGATGGTGTACGGCGGACAGGGCGGGAAGACGGCCCGCTTCAGGGGCTACGCCTTCGCGTACTTCGACACGGTCGCGAACGCAACCGCGGCCAAGGACAGCCTCGCGGGGCTGATCCTGGAAGGGAGGGAGGTCAACGTCAAGTACGCGAACCCTTCGCAGGATCTTGTGCTCGGGTGAGGGCAGGGCAGCGTAGGATTGCGGGGGGGGGGGGGCGGAACCCCCTCCGGATTCACCGGAACCCCAAAAGGGGGCTCCTTTTTTGGGGTTGCTAGTTGCTGCCGTGTCGTGTGTACCGCACGGGCAGTAAACGGGTGCCGCAGGGGTAGTGAAGGGGCGCTACCTGTGCACTGAATGGGTTCTGCAGGGGCCATGAATGGCTGCTGCCTGGGCACTGCGTTGTCCGGCTGCTCCCAGCCGCCCCCAACCGCCCTCCAGCCGTTTCACGACCCCGGGCCCGGTCCTCGTATGCCAACCCCTCCCCCCCCTCCCCCCCCCCAGGGCGGCCCCCTGCCCCCCCACCCCCCCAATTTGTTGACGGATAGCTGGGGGCTGGTTCGCAGCGGGACCAGATCTCACTGCCTCCCCCGTGTTCGCAACCGCCCAAACTTGCCTCGCGCCTGCTCCAACCGTCGGTACCCACTTCTGCGACCGCGCGACTGTGGCCTCTTCTGTTTTTGAGTTTGTTTTTTTTGGAGAATTGAGGGGATCGCAGGCCGCCGCATGGAATGGGGCACAGGTGTATCCCCTTCGTGCAAGATGTCTGATCAACTGCATCGCTCCGACTCCAACTGCGGCTGCAACGCATTTGTAACCGCCGCCTCCGCCTCATGCTCCCCAACCGCTTTGCCAACCATGGCCACCTGGGGTAACAAGCAATTGCTGCATTGCGCTGTAGCCTCCTTCTCTTTCAAGCGGAGGCCTGCCACCCGCGCTTTGGCTACCCGCACCAGGAGGGCCCCTGCATTCATACAAGAGGCATTTTCTGTGGCGCCTTCGTTGCTGTGGATCAGGATACCCTGGGCTCCTGGGGAATCTGCCGGCCCAGCACGTTGACGGAGGCCGCCGAGCATGTGCCCTCTGTGCTGCGGCCACACTCTTTTCTGTCCGTCAGGATGCCCCGCCCTGACAAGCCCGAGTGCGGGGGCCTGATGCGGTGGGGGATCTGACAACAATACCGCCACTTTGGCCATTGACAACACAGCGTCGGTGTGGGTGCCGAAGTGTGGCGTGGACCCCGCAACGGGCGTTCGGCGATGGGAGTGCGCGATCGAGTGCAAGCCGTGAGTCCTCGGGGGGGGGGGGGGGGGGTTGTGCCTTGTGCCTGTGCTGTGCGCACGCTACCCCCCCGGCGCAGTCCCGCGGGGGCAAAGGGGGGGAGGGGGTGCCCGAAGTAGTGGGGGCCGCACGGAGCGTGCGTGGTGCTGCGCAGTGCCTCTTTATAACGGGCCATTTGGGAGTATGACGAGTCATTTGGGAGGGCGGTCACGCAGGAGGCCTGGGAAACTTTCCGCTGCTTTGATTGCAACCCGCGGATTGTGAGCCCTTGCGATGGCACAATGCAGTAAGACCGCTGGTGTGGGGCCAGGTCCAAGGGCCCGCCCCTCCTGCAGGGTCAAAGCCCCTCCGGCGCCCTAGTCAAGACAGGATCAGGTACATATACTAATTGTTGTATATCCTTTTTCTTGCCCTGGACTTCGGCTCGCCATGAACACTCTTGCCCGTGGTTAGGCCGCTTTGAGTAATGCTCGCCGGGGGGCAACCCCCATGCATCAAAAAGCCCCTCCTGCAGGGTCAAAGCCCCTCCGGTGTAGCATGTGGCTGCTCGTGAAGAGGATTCAGCTGGCGCTGGGTTGCTTCTTTGACACGGCGGACGGCTTCCGGCTGGCGGCCCTGAGCACCCTCACCCCCGATGCGTGGGAGGAAGCGCGCCTTCACAACTCCACATTCCCGGTCCACCGCGGGATCACAAGCGGGGCGCGTGCAACGCCGCCGACCACATGACATGGATTTGCAGCAACCCGCTGCCAGTGATGCAGTAGAAGAGAACAGACCTCCGAGGCAGCCCCGGAAGCGGTTAGACAGGCGGTAGGAGGAGGTTGCCGAAGCCGAAGCAGTTGGGGGCGGTTACTGTCGGTTACAAATGCCGTTGAAACTGGCAGTTGCCTTCAGGGGGACGGTGGCCGGGTACAGGCTGGGTGTCATGGAGGGGGGGGGACCCCCCCCCCCTTCCAATGCATCCCTGCCCGGTGCATTGCCACTCTGCCCTGCCCCCCCCCCCTGGCGCCCCACCTGTCGCTATCCTGTGGCCGCTCTGCCGTTCTAGCCCCCTCTGTCATTGTCTTGTCCTTTGTCGCCTCCCCTGCCACTCTCCCGTTGCTTATCCCTCATGTCACCTCCACAGGCACATCGCCAGAGGCAGAGCGGTGCGCCAACTCTCTGTCTTCCGTTTCGGGGTGGTGTCAGCATTTGAAATTTTCAACATGGATTGTCTTTGATATCTCAACCAGCGAAATGATCGAATGACAGGCACAAAGTCGGTGTTACAGCCCCTTGGCCTGCTTTTCACCCGCCTTAGCGGCCGGAAGGGGGAGTACTTGCACCTCATGTGCGCCACATCTTTTGAGGTGAGTATCTAGAGAACGGCCGGATAATTTCAACAACAACAATTTTGAGGCCAACAACAACAACAACAACAACAACAACAACAACAACAACAACAACACACGAAACATATTTCCCTCTATCCTTTTTTTTTTCTCCTGCGGGTTGTCCCTGGTTGCTCCAATAGTTGCACCACTGCACTTGCCTCGTCAAGTGTTCCCAGGTCCTATAGCCAAACCCCACACCCTGATCCCGATTGTCCAGATGATGCCAGTAGGGTGTCAAACGTGTTTTGTCCATATTTTTTGTCAGCGCTCCGGGACATGACCACATTGTGCCCCCCCCCCCCCCTTCCCCCTCATTTTGCTGGGCCGAAGTTGTAGCACACATGAATATGGGGGCACATCGTTTTCTTGAGCATGGTTTGGCGACACTTCGAGGGTGTGCACAGCGTATAACACAATGGAAGCTCATGATAGAAAACCTTTTTGGGGTTCATTTTGGTACGCAACCACTTGGGGCTGACCCCGTCCCGCTCCCCACTACAGCCTGGTAGAGCCAAATGATTGTAAGACACCTGCACCGATCGCGCAGTGTTTTGTGTTTTTGTGGCCACTGACCCCCTCCCCCCCCCCCCCCGCCCCCAACCGAACGATGTCCTAAACGTTGTGATGCAGCTGATGACCGCAGTCCTGCACCCTCCAACGGCCTGTGCCTGCGTTCTGTTTGGGGACTCTCCGATTCCCATCCCGTTCCAGTCCAGCTCCAATGGGGGCCCAAGGGCTCGCCATCACAATGTGCGCTCTCACCTGGCCACGCGTTGAGTATGCACAGGCACCGGCCGCAGATGAAGAGAGGCCCTTTACGCGGGGGAGGACAGCGAGCAAAGGCGCAGCGGCAGCATGGGCAAGCTGCACAGAAAGTCCTCTAACAAGCCCCAACCGGGAGGTCATGGGATGGCAAAGGGGCTTGGGTGGGCAGTACATGGATTGCCGATGCTGTCAATACGATGCCACGGGGGTCCCAGTTCCAGGGCGAGATGCCATCAGAGGGCCTCCAACAAGCAGACTCTGTCTCCACTCCAAGGCTGGTCTGCTGTGCCATGTGCTATGGGTCTAATGTCAGGGGGCCACATGTGGGCTAACATGCTGCAAACTCTGCAGCCAACCATTTACACAAAACGGACTTGCATCTTCACAGGGACCTTGAATGTGGGCGTTGCATGCTTTTGTCGCCACTCACGCATTGGATGCAGGCAACAGGTGCTATGTAGTTGAGCAGCGATGCATCTTCTTGGTTCAGTGAGCAGGGGAGAAGGATTTCAGTGCCTTGGGTTAATGAGATTGGGATCTTGATGCAATTTGGGCGGTAAATGCAAAGGCTTCAGGGGCAGTGTGCAAGACTGGGAAGCGCCCCCCGACCAGAACCCAACCCGTCCCATGCAAAATTTGTACCCCATGACTGTAGCACTACAGGGTTGTACATGCCCACGCAACATGTCCAATTGACTGATTGTTTTTTTCTGCAGAATTTGAATTGAACAAAAAAATGGCATACTTCCACCCCTGTCAAGGTGCAGTCATTTTCCGGAGGGCTGCCGTAATTGAGTGGGATATTTAATGCAAGTGTTTATGTGCATGTACCACCCAAGATGATATGTGTGTTGGCATGTGAAGTATGGCCTAACTTTTTGCACTGTGCCTCCCAGCTATCCGGGTGGGGGCTCCCGAATGGCCTAACTTTGTGGCAAAACAAACATCCAGAAAGACGGAGATATCCCCCGGAACGGCATTTTACATTTTACATCATTTTACAATATGCAAAGGCGTAAAAAAATGATACGTCAAGGTCCAAAGGCGAGCCGCCATTGGATCAGTCTGCGCCTCGAATCGATGTTTGATTGTTATTAGCGGCTGGCACACAAAAATGGCTTCTGGTGAGTTAACAGACATGCCACAGGGCAACAGAAGGCGAAACAACATCAAATCCGTAATGAGTGGACAAACTGTACATCGTGGAGCTCTTGGTTTCCCAAACCTGATCGATCCAACAATAATGAAAGTAGGCAAACAACAAACCACAAAGAACAAAGAACCAAACTGCTTTGTTACACCAATACCACTGTAGCAACCGGCTAGCACGGAGAAGGGGAGGGGGCGAAACATGTGAGATGTGGGTGAGACTGTAAGAGGCGTTCATCATTGTGCAATTCTAACTACGGTGATATAATCAATGCCAGAACATCTTTTGGTTCAATGAATGGAAGCACAGCTACTTTGACCAGCTCTAAACACTGAGTTACATATACATGAAAGGGATTCACGTGTCAAACTGAGAAACGGACACAATGATGAAGCAAAGGGAAACGTCGCCACCTGTAGATCAATGTCGAAAGTTTATGAAACGGTGGCGTGCAACGGTGGCGTGAAAAACTTAGCACAGAGCGGCTCACGGCAATTGTAAAATTTGGTGAGCACCAATTGGTGTAAGCACAATCTCGGAAGTTTGAAAGTAATGATGCCGGAAATACACCGCTAGACTAGGAAATGTGAAACGTTCAGAGATAATACTTCAAAAAAATTCGAAAAACCGCAGTATCTACACTCTTAAAATGACAGCGATCGTTGTCCTCCAGCCGGTCCCGCGGGGTGCGGCGGTTTTGTAACCGTCCGAATGCGGCACGGTTTTTTTATATCATTTTTCATACGGGAGTGCGATTTGGAAGCGGTAGATCGCCAGCCAGCTTCTGCAGCAAGATTTCGCATGTATGGGTGCGATCACATCGGCAACTGCCAATTCATTGGTGATCAGGCAGGCACTTGCGCACTTCATGGTGACCACAGACTTGGTAGCCAAATAGGTATATGTTGCACTTCTCGCAGGGCTAGTCGACAAGTGTCGTTTGCGGGTATCCCGCTACCACGGGTATGCACTTCTTCCAAGGTATGCACTTCTGGCAAGGCTTTAGGTTGAGCCGTGACCCGTGACCCTACTTAGGTGGGAGCACTTATCGGGGTTACACCCGTCAAAGGTACAGGGATCTGAGGCACACCCATCGGAGATACACGGATTTGAGGTACTCCTATTGGAGATATATCCATCGGAGGTATAGTACACCCATCAAAGGTACACGGATTGGACGTACACCGATCGGAGGTACTTCCATCGGAAGTGCTCTCATCACAAGTACACCCATCTGAGGTACACCCAGCGGAGGTACACCGATCGGAGGTACTTCCATCGGAGGTGCTGCCATCACAAGTACACACCATCAAAGGTACACGGATCGGAAATACTTCCATCGGAGGTGCCCTCATCAGAGGTACACCCATCTGACGTACACCCATCGGAAGTCCACCCATCGGAGGTACTCCCATCGGAGGCACTTCCATTGGCGGTACACTCATTGGAGGTACAGCCATCAGATATACACCGATCAAAAGTACACTCATCGGAGGTGCTCCCATCGGAGGTACAGCCATGAGGTACACCAATCGGAGACACACCCATCGGATGCAAGTCCAGGCGCACCGATTGGAGGTACTCTCATCGGAGGTGCACCCATCGTAGGTGTACCCATCAGAGATACACCCATCGAAGGTACCCGCATAGGAGATACTCCCATCGGAGGTACACCCATCGGAGGTACACCCATCGGAGGTCCTCCCATCGGGTGTACACTCATCGGACGTCCACCCACCAGACGTAAACCCATCGGATGTACTCCCATCGAAGGTGAACGGATCGGAGGTACACCCATCGGAGGTATACGGATTGAGGCAATGTGAGCCATGTGACCGCTCTGTGCTATGTGGGTCGTGTAAGCCTGTCGCGCACACCGCCCGCACCGACCATACCGTCCACATTGTGCACGCCGCTCGCACTGCCCATACCACTCAAGCCACACCTATTTGTGCACATTGCCCAACCTGTCTACACTGCTAGCATTGCGCACATCGCTCACGCCGCCCACATTGAGGACACCGCCCACACTGTCTACACCGCCCACACCGCCCACATTGCCACAATGTCGGCCGTGTACCAAGTCTGCGCAGTGTAAGCAGTGTACGCCATGTGGGCTGAGTGGACAGTTTGAGGGCAACGTGGATCGTGTGAGTGGTGTGCAAAATATGGGCGGTGTGAGCTACATATGCAATGTGAATGGCATAGGCGGTGTAAGTGGTGTGTGCACTATGGGCCGTGTGGGTTGTGCCGGCAGTGTGATCGGTGTGTGTAATGGACACAATGCGGGCGGTGTAGACAGTGTGGACGTTGAGCGCAATGTAAGTAGTACGGGTAGTTTAGACCATGTACACACTGGAATCGGTGTGTGCATTGTGAGTGGTGTTAGTGGTGTGCACAACGCGGACCGTATAGGCGGTATGAGCGGTGTGAACAATGTGTGCCATGTAGGCGGTGTCAATGGTGTGTGTAATGTGGCCGTTGTGCGCAATGTTTGCACCGTGGGTGGTGTGCGCAAAGTGGGTGGTGCGGGTAGTGTGGGCTCTCTAGGCGGTGTTGGCAGTGTGCACAACGTAGGCGGTGGTGACAGCGTGGGCGGTGTGAGCTGAGTGGGTAGTATGGCCGGTACAGGCGGTGTGGGTCAATTTTAGGGCTTGGCCAGTATAAGCGGGGTTTTGGGCGAAAACTGGTGTTGCTGACGGCTTAGGCGGTGTGAACGGTGTTGGTGGTGAGAACAGCGTGCACGGCGTGAGTGGTGTGTGGAGGTATCGTGGGCAGTGTGGGCAATGCAAGCCGTGTAGGTGAGAACGCTTTTTATTTTTGTTTTAAAAAAACATTGCAATGCATGCTAAGAAACCAATTCATTCAATTTCGGACAGGTCAGAAGACTTTAACTTGTTTGTGTGTGTCGTGCACACATTGCTAGCAAGGCTTTTGCGCGCAGCTTGGACACAGAATCTAGGCAACCCAAGGCCACACGAAGCAGCAACACAACTTTGTGGAACCGTGCAACCCTACTAATCCGAGATATGGCTAAGATTTGACGTTATTTTGTAATTGTGTTCACAATTGTAATAGGATGTAAGCTGAGAACGCACCTTGCACCCAAGTTAGGCCTCTTGTGTTGCACGGAACTTCTTCTTAGAGCTTTGTGTCACATGGATTCAACCAACGAATCAAACAGCTGCGGAAATGAGCATAAATGAACAAGTGAGGCATCGTAATTGCTTGGAAATGACAACTTGTTGGCCATGTTCACACTTGCGACGTTAGATGGTGTCCCAAATGTGACCGGAAAGTCGGAACCGACGAAGCAAAGCTGCAACCAAGCTGATACTGCCTTCGGAATGCACTATGGTTGTCCAATACTGTGGTTACAAAGTGATTTACATTAACAGCGCCCGATTCCGGCTGCATTATGATTTTTTAAATTTACATTTACATTATGCAGTGCTGAGCATTATTATTTACTTTACATTTACATTAACATTATACAGATGATGTGCGCGCTCCGTCGAGAGGGAGTACCCTAGCGGCCAGCGCGCTCGGGTACGACTTGGCAGACATTCGTTCGATTCCTGGTACTTGCACGGTAAGTAGGGCTGTTATGCACTTTTTTAAAAAATTTTCAGCAGCGATCGCCGATCGGCGCCCATTTTCAGCAGCGATCGGCGCAGCGGCCTGCAGGGATCGGAGCGATCGCAGAGCACAGTTCTGCGCAGCAACAGACTTCA
Organism: Eutreptiella sp. 'Long Island Sound 2002'; assembly: GCA_964036045.1. Lineage (NCBI taxonomy): Eukaryota > Euglenozoa > Euglenophyceae > Eutreptiales > Eutreptiaceae > Eutreptiella > Eutreptiella sp. 'Long Island Sound 2002'. The sequence continues at coordinate 87,821,556 of OZ038384.1, forward strand.
ATTTGCGAATTTCGTGTTTTGGACTATTATTACATTGGGAATGGTATTTCTTGTTTCGTTTTTTAAAGAATTTCACAATGATGAGTTTGGGTTCATAATGAAAATAAATCTCCCTCACAGGATGTACCAAGGAATAAACCAATGGAAGAAGATGAGGAATTGTTCAATGTGGGTGTACAAGAAGAAAAAAAGAAGCCCAAGCAATTGCTTCTCCATTCCTTCCTTGCGCCTCTCCCCAAACCGAGGACACCCACTCCAAGCGAAGTTCGTGAAATTAAGAGAGGTAATGACCGTGAAAGAGTTGAGAGGCAAAAGAGAGAGGCCCAATTTTTGAATGGTTGTGGAGAGCTTGCTTTGAAGTGGGGTTTGCCATGGGGTAAGGATGTTGAATACAAGGTTTCTTCTAATCCAATTAGAAAGGGAGCTTTTGGCCGCAAGTCTTTGATTTCGAAGCATGAAGATGACCTTTATCAAGCTATTCGAGCGATTGCTTTAGGTGAGAGTCAGGAGCCGGAGTCCGCCCCTTCTTTAACCCCAAGTCCTACAGTTGTTGTTCCCATTGTGTCTACCATTGATTTGGCCACCTCTTCTTCATCTTCATCTTCCGTTTCAAATTCTTTGAATGCAAATTCGTTGCCTACCAACGAGGTTGATGAGGCAAGTGAGACCGAAACGGCAACGCGGTATCAACAACCGCTTTCCGTGATGAAGCTCTTTTTTCAGTTGCAAAAGGAAATGAAGATGAAGGAATCCGAATGTGTAGCATATTGTAACAAGCATTTGCGCCCCCTTTTTTGCCCGCTTGGGAATGATTTGAAGTATCCAACGGTGCAAACTTGGAGGTTGAAAACCATCCCAGCCAAGGAAAAGAAATTGTTAGAGGAGGCGGCCAAACCCAACCCCAAGAAAGGTAGGGCAAAACGGACACATGCCATCGGAGACTTCACCCGTCATCCCAATTGCCGTGTGTCGCACGGTACGCTTCTTCAAATTGCGTCAATGGTTGTGAGTCACTCCCAAGCAGGCCTCCCCTTGACACGTGCCATCATTCAGCCATTGGTGGTGGCTTATTTAGATTCCGTGAATGAGAACACATGGAGGCCTAAGCAGTCATGGTACTACTTCTTTTTCCGCAAGATTGGGCTTTCATGGCGCCGTGTTAGCAAAGCTCAAAGAACCCTCCCCGATAATTTTGAAGAGATTAAGCGAACCTTTTTGTTGCCCTTGGTATATGTGTGTGCTTTGCACCATATTCCACCGGAGTTGGTTGTGAATGCCGACGAAACCGGGATTCTTCTTGTACCATGTTCAAAGGAAACCTTTGGGGAGAAGGGCTCGGACCAAGTGTCATTGCAAGGCTTTGGGGACAAGAGGCAATTCACGCTTCTCTTTGGGGTAAGTGCCTCGGGAAAGTTTGCCGGTAGGTTCCAGCTCATTTGGAACACTCTTCCAGAGCAAGGTGTTATGGACTCTTTCAAAGAGGATGTTTTCCATGATGTTTCAGAATCTCATTGGTCCGTAGAGGATACTGTTTTCTGAGTTCAGACAATATTATCTGTTGATCTATAATGAATTGAGATGAAAATTTATCAGCCGGATGTGTTATTATAATTGGCGGAACATGGGATTTGCATTGCAAAATCCTAGGTTCGATTCCCGGATGCCATCCATGCAATTTCCTAAAAGCGATAAATCCATTTCAGCATGGGATGTTCCTAATCTATGACATTGATATAAAATGAGCTTTTGCATGATTTACAAATGTTTTTATATCAATTTATAAGGTTCAAAAAGGCTTTTGTACCATTCTTCTTGCAACCTTTTAGGTTGGTGTATGCATTGTTTGCTATTGAAAAGAGCCAAGGGAAATTTTAACAGATACTATTAAGAACTATGTGACCAAGTTGCATGACGATTACATTCGGCCCCAAATTGAACAGTTGAGTTGTCGCCGAACACAAAAATGGATCTTCTTGTGGGACGTGTACTATGTGCATCGGCTAGATTCTATTTTGGAGTGGGTGGCAGACACCTACCCCAATTGCATTTTGCTTTATGTTCCCGCCTCTTGTACTTCAATGCTACAACCTTTGGATGTGGCGGTGAATAGTGTTTTGAAGCATCTCATAACTTCGTTCTTTGCGGCTTGGTTGGCTTTGGAAGCTAAGAAGCAATTTGACAACGGCGTAGCCACCTCCGAGTTGAAGATGGATTTGCGGTTGACCACATTGCGTGAGCCGTTCATCTCATGGGTTGTAAGTGCAAAGGTATGTTTCATCCACATCTATTAGACACAAAAGCGAAATGTCAAATACTCATTACTTCAACGCTCACTTTTTGTAGAAAAGAATTGAACAAGTCAAACCGAAGATTCTGAAAGACGGATGGGACAAGGCCGGGTTGATGGCCATTTGGGATGTTGTGCAGCGGCCTACCCTGTTCAATGAAGCTTCAGACCGTGAGGTATGGTTGCCACATCATCAATGGTCTTACGTTACGTTACGTTGCACTTCGTGGAACATTTTTTGATGCTGTGACTGCTCCTTTAGGCCGCGGGAACACTATTCCGAGTGGCTGGTGGTCGGTCGAAGGATTTTGCCGTTTCAGGCGGCGGCATGAATCAGATTATCGAGAATGCACCGCGACAACGTTCCCGTCGCCATGGTGCGGTTGAAGACTCGGGCTCCGACTCCGAAGATACGGAGGCGGATGAGGCGGAGTGGGAAGACATTTTGGCTACCATGGCAGATGGGGAGGGTGACGGGGTAGAGGTAACGGATGATGAAAGGGACACTGTTTTGCCGGATCCTCTGGTTGAGTGCTTCACTCGGTCAGGGAGGCGCGTCAAGCGACCCAAGAGGGACTAGCACGGTGACAATGCTTTAGTCATACTTCAGATCAGTGTTGCTTTGGTGTACTGCTTGTCTTATGTGCCTTCCAGAGGGTGAGAGGGAGTCCACAAAAAAAAGAAGAAGCAATGAAAAAAAAAAAAAAGAATAAAAAAAACCGGAGGAAGTCCACATGGGGCGCCGCCTACGCCATCTCAGTAGTCGCGCGTGATTGGGGAACGTGAGAATCTAGTTTCAAAGAAATGCAGTAAAAAACCGAATCGCCTGCACTACTTCAATATTCGCAGAACACCCGGCTTGGCAACCTGACAGCAAGAGAGAGTACTTTCAGAATCGGCTTGTTGCCCCGCCTTGTCCTCTTCTTTCCCCGTCTCGTTTGCTAGTGGGAATAGGATGTGACTGGCCAAGGTGACTGTACCCGGATCCAGAGGCAGGCGAAACATTGCTCTAAAAGCATTGCAGGAACATTAGGCCTGAAGTCTGCACGATATTCTACACGATGGTCCGATGTGCACAATGCCCTTGCGTGCATGCACAAATCACACAGAAGTACCCCACATCGTGGTGGAAGCCAGGTCTATTTTCAGGACTGACGCGCCATGGTCTATGCGACAAGACGCCAGCCCTACACCTGCTGTACCCCCCTCTTTCTCTCCCCCTCCCATACGAAGACTTATGCGTTCATGCCTGAGCTTACCATGTATGGGTTCTACAACTGCATGTGCAGTGCCACACTCGGTGGCCATTCAAGCCTTTCGTGAAACTCGGGGCTCCGCTTTTATGTGCATACTGGTAAGACGAAAGACATTATTGCTCACTGTTCTGCAGTCTATGGGCGCAAGCCACTCTGTTGACTTCTGCCATTGCTTGAATTGTCCCGCAGACGAGTCTTACCAGCCCCCATCGCACCGCCATAATTGGCTTCGTTTAACTCGCTTTCTTGTGTCACTACTTGCCCGTGTTGCCCACTGACGAGCTCTATCAGCCATTTGCCTTCCCTAACGGCGTCGTCTATAAGCAATGTCGGCGAAAAAGCACACTACATACACATCACTACTCAGCTTTCGGTTTTCTACATGCTGCCTTGATCAGCCCATTGCTCCGCGTGCTTTGTTAACTAAACCCTTTAGTACACAACGGTAAGTAGCTCGACAACATCGCATGTGTCCCCAAGCACTTGGTACACACCGTCTCCTCCGGCTTCTTCGTGGCATCACTCCGTTCTTCACAATTTTGTGACAGCAACACCTCTTTCGGGATCGGAGTTTGCCAAAATTAGTTAAGAGCGAAACGGTTATCATGTCTCGTCATGGCAGAGCATCGTTCTCTCACAACTACCATTGTTCGTGGAAATGCATCTGCTTTGTCTGCACTTGGGTTAAACCTATGATGGGTGCTGCCACATTCCGCAAAGCACTCAGCTCTTGTGGAGGTGCATGCCAACGCTAAATTGCGACGGTTGGGCCGTGTCGACACATTGTGACGACGAACCCCGGAGCCCACTGAAACAACAAAAAACTTCTTTCGTAGGTTTCTCATGGCTAAAGGTGGGCGTGAACCGAAGCAAACAGACACTCAGAGTTTCCATGAATTGAATGAGCCGTGGTATGCTCCTACCTGGCTCCTTGCGGCTTGAGGCATGATTCCCAAGACCATTGACTCACCACGGATGCAGGGCGAGTTCCGGAGCGTGCCTCATCAACACGACAAAGTGCGCAAGAAGTCCGCCACCGTGCGACAATTTCAATTTGTCCACACAGGACGACTGCGCAACCATTGTCGATAGCAATAGCCTAGCACCTCTTCCGTACTCCCTTACTCTCTACAACCCTTATGATACATGGGCGAGGGAGGGGCACACTCCGCGCGTTGTGTAAAGTAGGAGGATCCCATTTGGCCCTAGCCTCGGTGAAAATCAGCGTGTCCTTCGTTAGTAGGGCATTCCTTGCATGGGGTGTGCACCCGGAGAACATGCACATGACACTATGAACAGTGGAAGAAAACAGTAAATGAGAAGGTACAAATGCAATGGGTTTGGGAGGTAGTCTTTTCTTGTTGCAATTGTAACCAATTTCTCGAGCTCCCCAAAAAATACACCGTGGTGTGCTGCACTCGTCAAGTGCACCCGTTAAGCTTGAACTTAAGCTAGCAAAGCATAAGAGGCCTTGATGAACTCATGGCCTTAGTCACATACGCAATCTATGGTCGCTTGTACAAACTACTCGGGTTGATATTGTGCACGAGCGACACTCTCATAGATGCAAGCTCAACGTCACCAAAGCCAAGCACGAATGCAATGCCATGTGGTGATGTGATGCAGCAAATACGAAGAAAAAGAAGCAGAAAAAAACATTCATGGTTCCGACCAAAAATTCCGTTGTTAAATTTGCACGAATTTTGCCCGATTGAGCAACGCACACATCAAGAGCCAATGTCAACATTGAGGATGGGGAGTTGTTGCGCTCAAACAAATTCTCCCTCTCGACGGTGGGTACGACAGGCGTTCTCCACCATGTTTGCCGCCGTCCGTGGGCCCATCATGGCATGTTGTGACTAAAGAGTTGGTGCTTTGCTGCTTTGTGAGTTAGTTGGCGTGTCACTTTTTGCAATGCACAATCCACCATAACCACCGGTACCCGACACCCATTGATGGCTTTGTAAAATGAATGTTGGAAAACCGGAACCAGTCTGCCGTGCGTAGCAAAAGATTAGTCACAATGATGTTCAAATGCGTTCCCATGAGTCCTAAAGCCCGTTACTTTCGTTTGCATAGAATTCAACTCACACCACTCCATTGCGCGCGAGAGCGGAATCGCCAACGAAGAATCTATTTCCAACTAGGCGTGCGTGCTTAATTGTTTTGGGCTTGTCGCGAAAGGAGTGTTGGAGAAGCGGAAACCTAGACTCACAGTAGACACCGAGCCCAACGATAATGGAACACTCGGTGGTTGCCGATGTTTTCCATGATGTGAGATTTGTGCCCTTGAAGCGTTGAACTATGTGCCCACGTGGTCGTGACAGCAAAGCCTCCCAGTCGGCTTCGCTTTCGAACACTTAGCGTATCGTCCGACGGAGCGATGTGCCATTGCACCCCTTTAATCCTTTTCTCCAGTGTGCCCAAGAAGCCGGTGTCAGAGCATGCAGAGAAGGTGTACAAAGCCATGTGTGCCCCCTCAAACAGCAAGTGTGTTCCACGGCAGCCCTTTGTGAGACTAGTATGCGTGCTATGGGATCCGTATGAGCGTATTTGTGCAACTATGAGTGTTTTGAGCGCACACCTACGTGGTGCGCATCCTTGTGGTTGTGGGTCGTGCAAACTCATTGTGGCCACAAACATGGAGGCCGCAACACACAAGCCAAAGCCCCAACCCTCACCCAAACCAATCCCTCTTCATCCACCCTACCGACAAGCCACGCCGTGGTGCCCGCCGCATGATTGGTCCGGGGTTGGCACCGTGAGGCATCGCTTCGTTGGCCCAAGACCGCGTCAATTGCTTTGTCCACAGACTTTGTGATTTTATCTCGGCCCCGCCGCACTCTGTAAAGCCGTACATCCGGACTGGCTACCGGCCCCTAACCACTGCCACAAGTGGTATCCTCCGGTCGCTCTTCTACCTGCACAACGAGTCGGGCAACATTTACACCCACGTCTTTGCATTCTGGGCGTTCATGGCGGTGGCTGTGCACCATTTCTTCATGGCAAACTTGCAACACTCAGTATCGGACGCACTCGTTAGTGCATTATTTTTTGGGACAGTGATGCTTTGTTACGTCACCAGGTGACCTTTTGTGGCCTCTATGTAGCGCGACCATCCTAAGTGCCGCTATTCCCCATTGCCACCATATCTTTCTGTGAGGTGAGAAACGATGCCGATGTTGCCCGGAGGGGGGTTTGGAGGATGGCGAGAGGGAGGAATGTGGTCGGTTGTAGTGCGATTTGAAGCTGTCCCCCAATGATCAATAGAGGGAAGAGCACGGTGTGTGTACAAGGACCACCGGAAACGTTCCCGGATGAACATGGCCGTGCCCGTTGACGGTTCGCTGAGAGCTGTTGGCGACTCTCTCGAAGGATTCTTCTTGCGAAACCAGGGACTACGTTGTAAGGGAGGGCGCTGCTGCAGGCAAGTTAGAGCAGAGACCCCATCGTGAATGGTCCTCGCGCACCGTGCGACCGTGTCAGCCAGCAAATTGGATTCCGTGACTCTCCGGCTGCCGTTTGTCAACCGCCAACCGCCGTTGTTCTTCTGCCCTGCACGAGGATTTTGCCGAGGAGGGCCGGTCCACCACCTTTGTGCCCGATGCCGAAGCGTGTGTGAACGCCCCATCTCTTGGTTTGCAGCGCAATTTATCATCTGCAATCGTGCAATACGCACGCGGTGTACCAGAATGCGTTGGCTTGCGATATGATGGGCATTGTTACTTGCATTCTTGGCTCATTTTACATCGGGTTGTGGGTTGGTTTTCGCTGTCTACCCACGGCGCGTATTATCTACATGGTTCTTATCACTGTCGAGGCCATCCCGCTGATTATTGTTGTCGGCAAGGTGTGCTGAAGGCTCCGGCACGGTCCAGGATGATTAAAGGGGCAGGCAGCAGGGATCTATTCCCCACTGATTGTTGACCTGGTGGGCATGAGTGGGGGGAACAGCGGGGAAATTGGTGGTGGAAACAAAGGATAGGCTTTGGAAACAATCTTTGCGACCTCCTTTGATGGAGTGGTCAGCAGGCTCCCCTAGTTCCTGCATACGCCATGCCTGGATCCTGGAGACGGTTGCGCCACCTTTTTCCAACACACTCCCCCTTATCTTTCCTGTTTTCCTCATTTTTCATCCCCCCCCCCCCATTTCAGCGGTGTTATTCAGAACCTCATCACCAGCTGCATCAGGCAGTTTTTGCCCCTCGGCCTAAGTGTGAAAACTCAGAGGAGCACTGCGTGGTGGTTGGGATGACCTGCCCATTAATAAGTGTCTACTACAATGGGCTCCCTTGGCTCCTCTACCCCCTCCCCCTCCCGGGTCAAAGATTGGTTGGTGCCCACCCCCCAAAAAAGCAACAGCCACCTAGAAAGTGACACTGAGTTGTTTCGCTGCCAAAAAAACAGAAAGCATCGCAAACAAGGTGCAGCTTCCATATCCCTGGGAGTCGCCACATGACCATCTGCGAGACCGCCAGTAGCCCCAACTCACTCGCCCGACGCCTCCCTGGTCAAACCAGGCACACTGACAGGGATTCTCAACATTGGCACGGGCAGGCAAACAATATGGCAACATGTGTTGGCCGGACTGGTTGACGAATTACTGAGGTGTGCCCCAAACACTCGCCGTGGGAACTCTCATCATCTTGCGTGTCGCTAGGGCACGTGGTTTTTCCGTTCGCACCGCTCGCGGGACCCAGTGGACTTTGAGGGCCACCTCGAGGGCCGAAGCTTTCTGAATGTGACATCGCCAATGGCCTAAAATGGGCCTCTCATTTTTGGCTCTCTCGTCAAAATGTCACAGTTCCCCAGTCTTGGGTGGGTGCACAACGATAGGGCTCCGAGATCGCTGCAGTTCCCAGTGCCGCGGGGGCAGGGCATACGGTGCTGGCATGGGCTTGAAAAGGCAGGTTCCAGCTGAGCCAGACGTCCCAGCCCACGACAGGTCCCGGTACAGCTGACGTATCTCCGTGCAGAGGGGACAGGCAGGGGCGGAGGTAGGGCACAGGAATGTGCTTATCCACGGGCGGGGGGGGGGTGTGATCTGGCGGACCCACCCACCCAGGCCAAACCATCCACCCGGCTGTGTGCTCATCACTTCTTATTCCAGGAAAACTTGCGGACCTGCAAAAAGGTCGTGGTCCCCCTTTTTTCTGCAGGTTTGTCCCGTTGGCCCCTCCTGTTGCTTGTGCTTGTGCCAATACACCATTGTGCCCCGGCAAATTGATGTCTCCACCACGTGGCCTTTACTGCTGATTCCAATGGATGCTGGTGTGAGTGGGTAATTTAGGCTCATGGAGCATCCTTGAGCAGCAAGAACTGGAACAATGGTCATGACATGCACTAGTGAATTGCAAAAACAGTAAAATGGGTCCAAATGACCGCGCATTGCACGTGTAGTTTGTGCATTGCTGCCAAGTCGTGAATGGAGTCGGGGCCCAGTCTGTCAGGAGCCGTCCATCAGGTTAGTGTGAAAGGTGGGAGGCAGAGGTATAGGTCAGCATACGTCTTCTCAACAACTTTAAAGACTTTATCACACACGGAGAGGCTGTCGGTCGAGTGTCGGCGCAACGAGTAGGCGCGGACTCTCGAGGTTGTTGGGGGCTGTAGATAGTCTCTTCAGAATGCTTGTGGAAGTCGAGCGCGGTCAAGGGAATTGTATTTCTGGTTCGTTGGGCATGCATAGCCCCCGACACTCCAATGACCATTTTTGTGAGTTGCTTCAGCGTCAGGTGTTCGTCGTCGCGACTGATCTCTGTAATCATGGTTACCGCTTTATTCCAACGCTTGGGCTCCCCGTGCTTTGCAGTGGTCGCGTCGGGGCTTGTTCCCACATTTCATTTCACATTCGGAGTCTATCACCCTCAAAAGGTGGAGCTGATGCTGGCCGTGTACGGCATGTTTGTGCTGTATCTTCTGGGGCTGCTGGTTTATGTATATCAGGTGCCCGAGCGGTGGTATGCTCTCTTGCAGCGGAAATGTGGGGTCCGGAGGCTCATGATGCATGCCGTTGCTGTGTGTGCCAGGAACCCGCTGGACGCAGGTCAATATCCACAGTGTGCATGCACAATAGAAGAAAATCTGGTGGTTAAAATACTGCACTGCACATCCCTCCATCTGACAGGCAGCTTGTGCTTTTCACCAACCCCAGCCCCTTCAGAAAGTCCTCTAGGCTAGCATTTCACCGCCCGCCGCCAGCAGTCAATTCTAACCGCCAGCGGTTGATGGCCAATTTTTGATTCATGAAGCACCAACTGCGGGTGAAGGTCCATATTTGTTCTCTTCACCAATTACGAATTTCAGATGGAATTATTGCTGGCTGACAATGTGCACATTTTGTTGGGTCAAGTGTTCCATCAAGGGGATTTTTTTTTTTATGTCAAGGTTTCCCTGGGAGGGGGGAGTTCAAGGTCGGATGGCTGCAGGAGGGGGGAGTTCGAGGTCGGATGGCTTACACACCACCTACACATGAATCACGCATCATTACACATCGGCGACGTGCAGAGCATGTGGAATGAATGTGCACGGGACGTGGAATGAATGGGCGAGCAAATGTGGAATGTAGGCGATATGCAGGACATGTATCATGGATGTGCAGGGGGTTGATCCCACATCCCATGCACAGCATAACTCTCTGGGGCGTCCGGTTTTATGCCAACACGGAGCGTTTTCAGGGGTTGTTGCCTTCGTGGTCTCATTTGTGCCCGCTGAGTGTCCAGTTGGGGGGGGTATGTGGGGCATATTCGGAAAGCCCTTGAAGAGGGCTTTTCGGAGATGTATTGGTTAGGGGGGGGGTCCGGAACCATATTTTCTCGAAAATTGGCCGTTACCGTTGACAGGTTGGGTTTTTTTTGCCTGTTGTGGTCTGGTTTCAGACAGACTGCACCGCACCCCTACCCTCCTTACTCCAACATATGGGCATATAAGGGTCAAGTCATTCGGGTGGATTTGTTGCATTTGATGTGTAGAAGACATGTGCAACATGGGTCCCCTCCAGACCCCAATATGCTGAAGTCTTTGACCAATAACTACCTTGGACACCCGGGTGATGCCTGGTGCAACTTGCAGCATCAAGCTCACCAGAGTGCAAGAAATGAAGGATGGCAGAATTTCTCAAACAGGCTGTCAAGTTGGGACATGAGACCACAATATTTGGATTCAGCACGTCAAAATGCATCCATTTACGTCCTTTCACTTTGCTCCAACTCCACAATATGTCGGAGCACCCAGGGGAAGATCTGTGAGTTGGTGTCCCGCACGCGTGAGCGGAGCACCCTGAGGCCCGAAAACCCTGAAACGCCGAAAAGTTCGGCCTTGGTACTCAAAAATATGGTCACCTATCCCCCCCCAACCCATACATTTCCGAAACGGCGTTTTCTCACAGATTTCGAAAAGCATACACATACCCCCCCCCTACGGAACGAAATTTTGGTGCATTGGACAAAAAGTTGAGAAAATGTGAAAACGCTCCGTGTTGGCATGAAATGAATGTCCCAGAGAGATATTCATGACTCACCACCTGCGCATTTTTTTGCGGAGCCACATTCATTGCACGTACCCTGCACATTCATTTTGCACCCCTTTTGCCCCCCGCACACATGCATTACACATCCTCTGCGCACCCCTACACATCCGTGCTCGTCTCCTGCATATCCCCTGCACATCTTAAGCCACCGATGCACATCGCCCCTGCCCCCCCCCCCCCCCACACCACACACGCCCTTCGCATCCTGTGTATGTCCTAGTTCATCCCCTGCCCCTGCACACCCAGGCACATGCATTTTCCATTCATTCCACGCCCAATGTACATCCCCTGCACAGTACCTGCACGTTCTTGCATCCTTTGCACATTTGTCTCGCACTTCAGCCCTCGGTCATACATCCCATGTACAGCCGGCACGTTTCTTATCCATTCTCCACATTTCTGCTGCATGCCACGCCCCTATACTCCTACATGTCTGCCACAGGTTTCCAGGAAGGTTCGATTTTCTCTTTCACAGCCACCAGTTCTGGCATGCCTTTGTCTTTTTGGGGCCGCTTGCAGAATACTGTGGGGCATTCCGTGCGATGCAGCAAACCGATGTGTGTTACCTCCTGCCCCCGTCGTGACCCATTCTGCAGGCAGGGCCAGAGTTCTACCCAGGGCCTGAGGGGCTGTGGAGATGTTGATCCTCCCCTCCAGTGTCACTATGGGGGCACTGTACATGCTGGTGTATCTGGAGGCTGGTCCCCTTTGTCCCTTTCACTGAGAATGGCCCGTGATCTCGTATTAGCACTGACCCTGCTGACCCATGCGGGTTATAAAACCCAGCTGGTTTCACCATCTCGGTGACCCCTGCCCTCACCCTAACCCTCGCCCTAACCCAAGGCTAGGTTAGAGCTGGTGTTGGGGTTCAAAATGGAGAGCAAGGATGTAGCCATGATGCGCCGTGCATAAGTACGGAGGTTCGCGCATGCGAGTGCAAGGACCTGCAGCCCCGTTTGCGGATGAGGGTCGGAAAAAAGGTCCAGGCCCGATGACCGGAACCAGCCCCCCCTTCCCCCCTTTCGGAACTCGCCCCCCCCCCCCTCCGGAACCAGCCCCCCGCACGGAGGAAAACTGGTGGTGTCGAACGACCAAAGCGTCCTGTATCTGGACAGCATCTCGGCCGCGGGTTGCAGGGCCCGGAGGCCTCTCCTCCGACCCCGTGATATGTCTCATGGGAGACCTGGGCTGAGGCGCCCCCCCAACAGGGGGGCCGTGTTGATTGGTTGAGGGCGGAGGCCTCTGGACCGTGTCCCAACAACAACGACATTCATAACCAGTTCGGTTCATGTCCAGGCCTGGGTGCCACCCTGCATGAGAAGGGCCGTGCCCCACAGGAGGAGGAGGGCTACCCCCCCCTGGACCCCCTCCCCCTCCAGACAACAGTGACCGTAGCGGGAAAAAAAAAACGAAATTTACAATCGGGAGAATCTTTTCGGTAATTTTTTGGTACACAAAACTTTTTGGGTTCTAGACCCCCCCCTCTCTCTTCTCATATGCTAATACGCTTGGGGGGGGGGCGGGGGGGGGGGGTAAGGGCCTTATATATCTGTATACAGCTGTATATAGATGAGCTCTCACCCGCTAACCCCCTGATCCCCTTAATCGCACTAGCGTCCAGGACTTGAAAAGGCAAATGCCCCCTCTCTTCTAATAATTAGCCTTGCGGACGTTTTTGGCTCCATCTCGGCCGCGCTCATTGATGCGGCGCGGGCGGATGGGGCTCAGGGTGGCCCACCCCCACCCCGGGATCGCGAGCAGCAAGGAGCTGCAGGGTGGCTTCAGGATGGGCAGGGTCAAGGTGCCTCCCCACCCCTCAGTGATCAGAGGCAGCAGGATGCTGCAGGACAGGGTCTGGGGCAGCAGGGGGCTGCAGGGCAGGGTCTGGGGCAGCAGGGTGCTGCAGGGCAGGGTCTGGGGCGACAGGATGCTGCAGGGCAGGGTCTGGGGCAGCAGAATGCTGCAGGGCAGGGTCTGGGGCAGCAGAATGCTGCAGGGCAGGGTGTGGGGCAGCAGGATGCTGCAGGGCAGGGTCTGGGGCGGCAGGGTGCTGCAAGGCAACATGTGGAGCAGGCACAGGGGCAGCCAGAGGCTGCTGCTCTGGGTCAGGGGTGTCAGGGACAGGGCCAGGGTCAGGGACAGGGTGGTCCCGCCCCCCCCCCGGCACGGCGCAGCCCCCCCCCCTCCCTTCGTGGGGGGGCAGCACAGGCGCAGGAGCGCGGCAGTGCGACTCGGGGGGGCAGGGCAGCGCGTGGGGCAGACCGTCAGGGGCGCCCCTCGCAGCGCAGGGGTGCGGCAGCCCGTTTGCCGCCCCGCGGGGGGGGGCTCTTGAGCCTCGGCTTCACTCAGCAAGTGCAGTCATCAGGAGGGGGGGGCGCCCAACCCCCCACAGCCGCACCTGCACCTGCGGGCGCGGATGGGGGAGCGCACAGCCCGAGGTCTGGGCAGGGTCGCTCCTCAGAGGATCCCACATAGGACGGAGGCCCGGGTCCTTCCGTCGCGCCGCGATACGCTGGGGGGGCGGGGGGGGTAAGGGCCTTATATATCTGTATACAGCTGTATATAGATGAGCTCTCACCCGCTAACCCCCTGATCCCCTCAATCGCACTAGCGTCCAGGACTTGAAAAGGCAAATGCCCCCTCTCTTCTAATACATCCCTGCACCCCGGCTTTGGCTGCATATCGACTGCTCTTCGCCTGAACCGTGTCCCAAGGCCTTCACCGTGTTCATTATGTAGACAATTTTTCTAGGCCTGTTGGGATCGGGAGGGGGGGTCAGGAACCGCCCAGCCCCCGAGGCGGCCTATTGCGCACACCGTATCTCTTACTTCCTCCTTCGTATACGATGGTGGACCGCCAGGACTGTCAGGCTCATTGCCCAACACCCAACAAAGACCAACACATGTTGATCCCTCGCAGCGGTCCCAGTGGTCGTGCACCCGGATCTGTGGGGGGTTATTCGCCGTTGCCTTGCACTTGGGCAATGGTGTGTTGCAAGGTGCCGGACGTGGAGTGCCACGGCATGACGGTCAAGTGGCTCCGAGTGGATCAATGCCAGTCAGCACCCCGGGGCAGCTCTGTGAAACTGGGCGGTCCGCACTGTATGTCCGTCAGCCTTCAGCTGTGGAAACACGCTTGTATCCGATGGCGGATGATGGTTACTCGACGGCAGTCGGGGGTCAGCCGACCCATTCGCTGCTCGGCTGACAATTTCCGGGGGTCGAACTGCAATGGACTCGGGCAGCCTTTACTTTTTTCGTAATGCGCAACATTTTGGGGGGTGCGCCGGGCGCTGCGCGAACGTGGGCTATTTTGCCCCTGGTCTTGCTGCGCTTCCTCAGGCATTGCTGTTGTTTGGCCATATGGGGGGCGTTGGCGCGCAGGGCAATTTTTTTTGGCCCATTACCCACCCGTGACCAAGTTTGTGGCAAAAAGGAGACATCAGAATGCTCACCGGGTTGCGTTTATCGGTGCGAAATGTGTGAAATTGCTTGCACAGGCATGCTTGTGATATCGATGTCCCTGAGTAGCCACGATGTCACATGGTCGCCTCAGGTGGCAAGCATGTAATGTGTTGTGACCAGAGAGGACATCCATCTGGGACCACAACTCAATGTGGAAATGTGCAATGATTCCGTGCAGGGGGGGGGGGAAATTATGCAGGTGCATAATTGTGCATAATTTTGCATAATTCACAATTGGGCCAAATTGCATAATTGTGCATAATTGTGCATAATTGTGCATAATTGTGCATAATGGTCTGCTCCACTCTTGTCCAATGCAGTTTGTTGTTGTGTTTATCATGGACAATTTTTTCCAGCAAAATGCACCTGCACATGCTTCCACTGCTGAAGATTTTTTGCCGGACGATGAAGTTCTTCCACCGTCTGAAAATGAGGGAGAGCAAGGTGATTTTCTGACCAAAATAGGCATGAATGGCTGCTGCAGATTTCACTGTGCTGTCTCTTTGTGGGGAATCGCAATCCCAGGTTCCCACTTGTTTGCAATCCCTGTGTGTCTTCGTTGCAATGCAGCCCGCATAGTCGTGCATAATTTTGCATAATTGTGCATAATTGTGCATAATTGTGCATTGCATAATCCAAGGCCCCTGCGTGCATAAAATTCCCCCCCCTGTTCCGTGCTGTTTTTGCCATGTGCACGCGTGCTTCCCCAGAGGTGGGTGGATTCCAGGGTGGTCACAGGAAAGTTGAATTGCTATTTGGCGCCGTGCGCGCTGTGCATAAACATCCCCTTGGACAGTACGAATGCTCATCGCCATCCACACCTCCTCCCACACCGAGCCCGTGTAGACCTGTGGTATTTGCGGATGAGCGAGGTCGCACACCCGCCCTGAGGCACCGGATGCGGTTTGGTGCTGGTGATCTCCGCACAGAACTCCGGAGGTGCGCTCACAGGCCTGCACCCTATATTTGGTGGTGGGGGAGGGGGACGGTGGACTGGTGGTGACCTTGAGTCCATGACCGTGCATAACGGCGTTTTCTTATGCCTTTGTGGATCCCAGCCAACCCCCTCATTCCTTGCAATGCCCCCCATGCGCCGAAGGTGTCATTACCCGATCTGTCTTGTCATCAACGTGAATGGATTTGTCTCATTGACTGCAGTCATGCACGTACACTGCCATATTTCCTCTCTGCTGCTGTAGTATGCATAACCTATAATTCACTGGGCGGCGCCCCACAACTATTGAGCCACTCTGCTCCAGTTGCCTTAAAATCATGACCAGCAATCGTGACCCACACTATTGAATGCCCCTTGGTCTGGTTTGGGGTGAGTGTGTGTGCATGGGGGATGCAGATTTTTCGCTGAGAGTGGAATGCTTGCTCCACGAGTCACAATTGCAGCTTTCTGCCCCTGCACATTTCACACGACTATTAAAACGAGTGTTTGCGAGCGGTGCGAGCAAATACTCGTTTCCGACCGAGTCATAACCAGTGACCCTCAGACTGTTTGTTGCGTTGGCCACACCTGACCAACGGCCCCACCCATCCGACCCCCATCCGCTGGAAGCAGTCTTCCTTGGGATCCCCTTGACTGCAAAGCCCTGAACTGTACTTCACCGGACATGCAGGGGTCGGAGGCTGCGGTGCTGAATCTAGAGGCAAGGCAGAGAGCCTGTAAGCTCTCGCTTTTTCGACAAATGTGGCTGCCTACGGGTAGCAATGAAGATTTCGTGCTGTGCCGTGCATTTCATTGCGTTGCATGAGACGCGTGCTGGAGGGAACGAAATGTGTTCTATTGGCTGCTCCTCTTCGTTCATTAGCGGCGAGCAGTCGATTGACGCCGCTGAGTGCCCGGAGAGCAGCAACATCTGAGGGATTTGCCCACCCCACCCACCACCCCCCCTCGGGATGAATATCATACTGCCACAAATATTTTGCAGGGGGTGGGTGGGGGGAGGCTGAGGACCCCTGAAATGACGAAATGACGGTTACGAAATTGCAAATTTCCACTGCTTTTTGCTTTGCCAGTATGCCTCACCGTTGCATGTGTCGCCGCTGCCAACGCCTGTCCGTCTGACTCATCCAGCTCTGAGCATGAGGCTGAAATGGAAATGCGTCAAAAAGGACGTGTAAAACACTGTTCACACTGTTTTTTGGGTTGCAGCAACAATGACCCACGTCCAGTGCTTCATCTTGTGTCTCAGAGAGGAGGGACCCAGGGCTGTAACTGCACTGTACTTTGGCTGGCTGGCATTTCGTAATCATCATTTCGTCATCTGGGGGGGCGGCGGGGCGCCATTATGTGCATCCCTGCCAGGGTCTCCAGAGAGGGGGGGAACCAAAGTGGCTACATAACGCTTACCTCCTGGGGCCTTGAAACAGGAGAGGCATCAAAAAGGCTCTATAGCCCTTGCCCTCTCGGGTTCTCCAAAGCGGAGGGGAATCAAAATGGTACCGTAACCCCTGCTGTCCTGGGGTTCACAGCGCAGGGAGGAATCGAGATGGCTCCATAAGGAAAGGGCCATCGGACATTTCTTGAACACAGCACAATGCACCATTCCTCACTTTCTGGCCCATTGCACCTCATCACCCACAGAATGTCTCAGAAATGTGGTCAGTTGTTTGGCCAAAACCGTCGTGGTAACAACCTCCTCAAAACAGCATGATGATGCTTGTAGCCAAGGATCCACCTCAGAAATTGTCTGGACAACTATCTTGGAGCAACATGACAGGAGCATTGAGGAAGGCCACTCTACTACCACACCAGGGCTTATGTACAAGAGCTTTTACTGGAGGCGTACAGAGAAACCAACTCATCTTATCGGGCAAGAGGCTGTCCCTTCTAAGCTCATGTGGTATCAGTTGTGGCATAGCCATGACCTACTTACACCACTGTAATGCCATCATCTGAAACCATAATACATCTGCTCTTTCCAACCTTCGCGGATTTCTTAAAGTGAAAAATGCAACTTAGCACAAGCAGTCCATAAAAATGCTCCCTCTCGTCCGTTTTGCATGTTGTCTGAGCATGATGGAAGGTGAGAAGAAAATTGCACAGGTTTGTCTTGAGATTGAATTTTTTTTTTGGGGGAGGATGCTAGGAAGGGGGGCACTTTGGAGGATTTTGAGGGAAGTACACTCTAAAAGTAGCATTCCTTCCCACGCGGTGCAAGGCCCCCCCCAAACACTAAAAGTGCCTAATTGTGTAGTTCAATGTACCTTGCGTTCAGGTTTGGTTTCAAGTTTGTCAGTCAATGAACTGCCAAACAAAACAAAATAAAAATTTTCTTTTAGAGCATGTCCAGTCGGTGCTCTACTTTCCTTGCAAGGCCAACAGCAGCACACAGACAACCATACACGACCTTGTGCCTCAACATTGCATCAACAATGCCACTTCTCACCTTTGCCCCCCTACATCCCTTCCTTTTGGTCGGCTGCCAACGGAGCCCCCAGACTGTTCCTGTCTCACTGCTCTGTGTCGGGCCCCACTTCGGTTCCTTCCGCTTTGGAACCCCAAGGCGGCTAAGATTATGCAGCCACTTTGATTGTGCAAAATGCAACAAAATACGGACCGACTGATGCAACTCATTTGGATTACCATGATGGATGTTTGTAGCCAAACCCGAGGTTGAGGGTTTTGGGCATTGTGCTGCTAGAAGCACACCAACATGCTGGTGAACCTAAGGAAAACTATTGCGTAGAGTGTATTGACCCGCACACTTGTGGGGACAAACCTGTTCATTATGCACAACACATTTCACAGTTGTTATGCAAAGGGAGTCCACAGGTTTGGTCTTGTGTGCTTTGTAGGGAAGGGTTTGGGGTTCATTCTGGTCTGCTTTGGGGGGCTTTCCTAGGCGAGGGGAAAACTAAAGTCGGGGGTGGCACAGTTCCGCAGGGATGATACTTTGCAATGGCCTGCAGCAGCCCCCCCTCCCCGTGCTACGGTGCAACCCCCCCCCCCCCCAACACACACACACACAAGAGGAGCGTGCAGCAACATGGATCAAAAAGCAGCAGCACAGAAATTCAACACAAACTGAATGTGCATACCGTTGCCTGCGCATACAATGGCTTGGTTCTGCACTCTTAGCAACAATAGGGCATTGCTGCTTGCAAGTGGCAGATGTCACGCAATTCCAAACTGGTGGTTTTTCTGTGAAGCTTTCCTAATCTGCATAACAATGCGATGCTCAATGTTAAGGAAATAGGATGCACTGCTACTGCGGTGTGCCGGTTGCAAGGGAAGGAGCATGGGCAAGGATGGGGTTCCAGAGGGGGGCACACGATCTCAATCTTGGTCGTTGTCACTCTCTGCATCCTCCTCTACACCAGGAAAAAAAACCATAAAAGGCATTCACATCTCAGTAGGCCTGCAGCTTGGCATCTTCTTTGGCCAACACACAATTGTGCGGCTGTTTCTCGAAGAGTGTGGAAGGACCTTGTAGCTTTCGAAGCATTGAAGAGTCGCAAGCTGCCCTTTCAATGTCAAGTACCAGGAGGGAGTGTTTGCCCAGCGCGCCCCTTTTGTGCCAAGTACTCTGCGCTCCCTTGTGTTCTGACACTCAGATTTGCAATTCATATGTGATCCTTTGTGGCATTGGCGCTGGGTTTCTAGCAACATACATGCCCTAGTCCCCGAAACCTGGCAGGGCCTGGAACGGCCTGGGAGACAGAGATGGACCCCAGGCACACTCCACGGAGCATAGAGCGGGCACAGGAAGTGAGGCTTGACCTGCAAACGAGGCGCGCGGACAGCAACAGAGACGAAATGGAGAGGCAGGTATTGCGGCTGTCCTCCTCCTGCTGTGTAAAAACAATATTGCGCCCAGTCTCAGTTCCAGATCTCCACAGCAGAAACCTGTGAGATGGGGGTACTAACACCCTCCATGTGCGCACACAATGGCTTGTCCAAACAACCCCCTCCCTTTTTTTGCCACTTTTGGACGCTGACCCCTGTACGCACAGCGTGCAGGACCTAAATAGGCTGACCTTTTTTTTTGCCACTTTTGGAACCGTGGATTCTGTGGCCCCATCTTTCCGGTGCAATAGACATGGGCTGATTTGCTGTGGTCAGGCTGTGGTCAGGCATGTTTTGCTGGTTGGGAATGGGAGTTGTGTGGCGTGCTGTGCGTTTTGGCTGTGTCGGATGGGGTGTGGCGCACTGCACCAATACCCAAATGCTCCGTCTCCGGGTAACCCCCCCCCCCTTTGCAACTCCCCCGCCCTTGCAATTCCCCTGGGTGGGCGGGGGAACCGTCACATTGAACATTTTAATTGGCATAGGGACCGTGGTTTTTCGGGGTTTAGGGGGATTTCTTCAGTTGTCCATGGCAATTCTCTGTGCATTGTGGTGCAACTGCACGACGCCCCCTCC
Source organism: Eutreptiella sp. 'Long Island Sound 2002' (assembly GCA_964036045.1). Classification (NCBI taxonomy): domain Eukaryota; phylum Euglenozoa; class Euglenophyceae; order Eutreptiales; family Eutreptiaceae; genus Eutreptiella; species Eutreptiella sp. 'Long Island Sound 2002'. The sequence continues at coordinate 87,841,462 of OZ038384.1, forward strand.
CCATGTGCGGCGGGTCCTGGGAGGAAGATGGTGCCCAGGCCCACGGTGCAGTGTTGAGTTGGACACTACGACAGATTCGGATGTGGAGTCTCTCACATCAGTTGACAGTGGCCTTCCAAGTGGTGTCGAAGAAGGCGGTGATAGTGGATCAAATACTGAGGTGGTGTGGGCAAAGAGTGCTCGTGGTGTATAGGGTACAGCAAACGTTTTTGGGGACAAGCTGCACCTTGCGCCAGATGTTCCTGAGGCATGCTGTTCAGAGGGCTCAAAAATCAAAACCCCCATTGGGGGATCGTTTTGTCGTGCAAAATAATGCTTTTGCAAGGGGTTAGACATCCAACATCATGCCCAGGAATTTGCTACGCGAACGACCCCCAAAAAGGGAGGGGGTATGGCGTCCGCGCCTACGCGTGATCTAACAACCTCTCTTTGAGGGAATTTTCCTCTGGAGAAAATGTAGTTTTGAATGGAGCGCCAAAAATCAGAGGCCCATTGTAGGTACACAAACTTTTTTTTTGCCCTATCCCCCCACCCCCCCTGTCCTGTAGGCCAAACACAAAGCACAACCCTGTTTGGCTGCTCCCTTGCCTGCAGGTTTGGCACAAGGCTTGGCAGTGCAGCACATTTGGCAGGGGGCTTGGCAGCACGTGTGGCAGGGGGCGGTGCCCTTTTGCAAAATCACCCCGAAACTGGATACCACATTTTAGGGGGCTGGGTGCTGCAGGCTTGGCTGTAGGGATGTGCTTATCCATGGCGGCGGGGGGGGGGGGGGCTTTGGTGAATGTGAATCCTCTGCCGACGCCAGCAGGAGAGTGGGTGCCAGGGCCAGAACACTGCAGTCGTGAGCGGTGGGACAAATATTCCACTCCCAGTCCACAAAAGTGCCCCCCCCCCCCGTGCCCCCAACACTCCCCCCATGACCCCGATCAACAATGGGTCGTGGAAAAGACACTGCGGTCGCTGCTGGTTGGACTAAGCGGTACCCAAGCTGCCCCTGTGGACCCCCTTTCTCCCCCTCCCTGCCCACCCATGTCAGTTCAACAGGATGAACCCCGTGGGTGCCACCAGATGACTTGCTGCAGCTGCCGGACCTCCCATTTTTTGCTTCATTTGAATTGGGGTGTGGCCATTAGCCCCGCGCTGATCCCCCCCCCCCCCCGTGCTCCACCTTGACTCCCATGCCCCATCCCCAGGGATGAATTGGAAGGGGGGGGTTGGGACTGTGGAAAAGACATTTCCGGGGGGGCAAAGAGCACCCCGAAAACCAAGGGGGGGGGTGGGAAAAGGGGCTCTTTCGGTCGACCTGTAGAAACTTGGCTTTTTTCTGTTCAGAACATAGCAAAAGCATAAAGCACTAAATTTCAATGGTGTCAAGCATTTTGTGGATGTACATGGGGTGGGGGGGTTCGTCAGAGGACAATTTTTCGGGGAACATTTTGCCTTTCAGATTGGTGACTAAGTTTTCCCCGCAGAATTTTTTTCCGCAATTTAGCCCAAAAAAGTAGAATTTTGACCGCAGTAGCAAGGAGAGACATTTGGTAGCTAGTGTGCCAGATGCCACCAAGAATTAACAGTAACCACCCACATGCCACCAGGAGTTAACAAATCCATCTAGATGGCACCACCAATTAACATGAACCACCCAGATGCTACGAGGAAGTGACAGCAACCATCCAGGGCTCCCAGATGCCACCAAGAATGAGCAAGAACCATCCATATGCCACCAGATGGGCTAAAAGTGTCGTACCACACCCTTGAAAAGGCAACATGCAGGGAAGTTTGCATGTGATTCTAATGGCAATCAATGTCCATTTCCACCAATGCACACCTCCAATACCCCTTGGGCATCACAAGCAGGTCGGTTTCCCCCCATTTACTGTGTTGGTAAAATTGTCGTACCTCATACTTCTGCACGGGAAAAGCTTAAAAATTGATCAGGTCATCAATTACGTTGAGAACCCGCCCCCCCGAGTTTTATTGGAAAGGTTCCACACCCCTAGCCAAAAGAGCCCTACTTGGGGGGGGGGGCTGGCCGGCCCAAAGAGCCCCCTGCTTGGGAGGGGGGGTCTGAGAATGGGGCTCTCTGCCCCATTCTCACCCCCCCCCCGAAAATGTTTTTTCGTCGAGCCCTACCCCCCCCTCCAGGGCGCCCAGCCTATGCCCAGCCACTGTCCCCGTAACGCCATGTTCCAGCTTCAATGGCATTTGTAACCGACAGTACCGCCCCCAACCGCTTCGGCAACCTCCTCCACCTGCCTGTCTAACCGCTTCTGGGGCCGCCTCGGAGGTCCCTTCCCTTCCACTGCCTCCCTGCCCATGCCCCCCGCAGGTTGCCCGGGTCCGCACCCGCGCGCAGATCCGCAGCACGTTCCTGTACACCAAGCACCTGAACCACACGCGGGAGCGGGCGCTGGGGGTGCGCCACACCCCCGGCGACACCCGCCCGGCGTGGCGGAAGGCCGCGGACTACCGCCTGTGCCTGCAGGGCGCGCGCACCGCGCACCTGGACCGGCTGCTGCTCGACGGCTTCGCCGCGAGCGACCCCGGGTCGGCGCTCCACACCCCCCGGGACACGCCCCGGAGCACTCCCTACGACACGCCCCGCGGCAGTGCCCGCGGCGCGGCCGCCGCCCTCCTCCCCCCCGCCGCCGTCCACCCGCTCGAGGGCCCCGAGTACTTCCCCAGTACCACGTCCGAGACCTGCGACGAGGACCGGGAGGACAGGGAGGACCGGTACTACGACACGCGCCCCCCCTCCTCCGCGCGCCTCTCCGACTGGGCCAGCGCCCTCGGCGACCCGCCGGCCCGCGCGCGCGACCCGCCGGCCCGCGCGCGCGCGCCGCCGGCCGTGGCCGTGTGGGAGGACGACGACGCGTCCTCCGAGCTTACGTACGGTTTTGCGGACGAGCCCGCGAGGGCGGGCGGGGCCGCGCGGGGGCGCGGCGACCAGCGGACGGGGCAACGGGGCGACGAGTGTGCGGTGCAGTGAGGCCGCGCGATGCGGAGGGCGCCGGAACGGTGCGGGGGAAGGGGGGCGCGGCGTGGAGATGGTGTGCGGGGTGTGGCGCGCGCGCGACCTGCAGCGGCATGCGGCGCGGGTCTTCAATGCCTCCCGCATCGTCTCTGCATTGCCTCTGGATTGCCTCCGCGTCACCTCCGCATGGCATCTGCTTCACCTCCGCATTCCGCCTGCAGTACCTCTGCGGTACCCTCGGCGTGCCCTTTTGGGGGATCTCTGCATTACTCGTGGAACACCTCTGCCTGACCTCTGCATCGCCTCGGCCTTGCTTTGACCTTCCCGTCACGAAACTGAACCGTCGCCTTGTTAAGATCCGCTACCACAGTCATTTGTGGGATAATCGTAGAACTGGAAAGCTCTGAGCCTTGATTCCGAGAGGTTGTCACGAGTACCAGATGGCGAGCAGGATCCGCCAGCTCATCTTGGTCTGGACCACGAAAACATGCAAAGTGGAAGCATCGAGTTGCAGGGCTGTGCTTTCGCAAAAGCTTGGCGAGCTTGGCGAGTGAACTTCCTTTGGCTTTGGTGAGTAAATTTCCCATAAGTCCTTAAGGGGTACTGTAGGAGGGGTTGTCGGCCAATGGCCTGTTGGTACTGTGGGGTGGAATTATGAGAAATCATGGGGAATTATGGGGAATTATGGGTATATTATGCTGAAGTATGGGCACTAAGCATGCGATGATACGGGTTGGTCTGCATCGGGAACACCTGATTCGCTGGGGTGCCCAAAACGCAGCAACAAAATTCGCCCCACCCACCGGGCCCACCCACCCACCCACCCACAGGGAATTGCTTGAAGGGGGGGGGGGTTCCCCCCTCCCCCCCAGCACTCCGGCCCTGACTCTACCCCAAAGGCATTCCCATACCCCAACACCAGCCCCAACCGCATTTCCAACCGCCAGTAACCGCCCAACCGCTTCACATCCCCCGTGACCGCTCTGCAACCGCTCTGGAATTTCTCCCAATCGCACCCCTCCCCTTCAAGCAACGCCCTGCCCCCCCCCCCCCCCGGGTGTCCAACGAATGCGGTGTCCAACGAACACTTCCGTCCCGACCATATTTTTTTGGGACGTGACCGAATGAGGCACCGGGTTTCAGAACCGAGGTTTCGGGCCAAAGAATGTCGCGCACCGAGCGGCGTGCCCTCCGAACACTCCTGTTCGGACCGTATTTTTTGAGGACTTTATTGTTCGCTGGACACGGGGGGCGGGGGGTAAATACCAACAGCCGACCTAAAGGACGCATTGTACATGCGCCAGGCATCACCTGGACCAGACCGCTGGGTGGCTTCGCTCTTGTTGTGGGGGAATGGCTCTTTGGCTGCTTTTCCGACATCATGACAGCCTCCAGGTATGGCCCGCATACCTGAGCTGCATACTTGCCTGTTGGGCACTGACTGCGCACTTCTGCAAAGGGCATAATTGCCCATCATTTCTCCGACATCCTGAGCGTCGTGCGATGCTCAACCGATGCAATTTATATATGCGGATGGAACCCAGACAGCCGGGGCATCCCCGCCATCAAGCAAACAGCAAACAGCAAAAATATTTCACAACTCCCCCCCAAAAACAATCGAAGGAAGTACCAACTGGCACATTTGCATTTATGGCCACCGCCCCAAATATAAATCGGGCCTCGATTTCCCCGATTCGCTCCGATTATATACCCCGGTTTTGATGCTGCATAACCTGGTTTCAGACTCAGCGAATCCTCTCTACGTGCCAGAACCGCTACCACAGTCATTTCTGGGATCATTGTAGAACTGGAAAGCTCTGAACCTTAATTCCGAGAGGTTGTCACGAGTACCAGATGGTGAGCAGGATCCGCCAGCTCATCTTGGTCTGGACCACGAAAAAATTCTTTTCATACCCCGGTCTGGCTGTTCCGGACCCAGTCAATAGGCTGAGTTGGGGTGTGTTTAACTCTTGCGTTCACAGGCTCTTTTGTGCCCCAAGGACGCTGGTCATGACCGTGGTCGCAACTGGCTGCACCTGCAAAGGCAGGTCCTTGCACCTTCTGCCCAAGTCCGCGAGGGCTCACGAATTCCTAGAGGCAATTGAGGTTCTGTGTGCTGGGGTAGTCATGCAACGCCGGCCTGCAAACCCCTCCTGAAATGGCCCCAGCACAAATCCCCCGTGTTTGTTGCCCCAACGGGATTGCAGGGATTGTCTGCTGGTTCTGGAGCCATGGGGCAGGGCCCAGGTGCTGTTGGGATGCAGCGTTGGCTCTTGGGAGGTGCATCACACGCTGCTTGGGTGCAAGAATTCCCTCCAAGTCCTGGGCGCACACGTGATCCTAATCACATGTGCCGGAACCTTTGCCTCGACCTCAGCGTAGCAGACCCCCCCCCTCCCCCCGGACACTGGCATCCGGATGCCCACCCACCAGCCTGCCCCCCCCTGCAAGCAAGCTGTTTGGCCAATAGGTTACTTGGTTTCGCTTTCTGTGTGTCCCGGAATTCTGAGTTTGATATCCTGGGAAAACACTGGTTGTACCCTGGCGAAACCGTGACAAACGTCACGAAGCCCCAGAAGCCCCCCACTAAGAGCAGAGGGCGGCACCAATTAACTACCTGCCACACGGACCCTGTACATGTCCACGCACACCACTACCACCACTACCCCCCCCCCCCCCCCGTGCTAACCAGCCCCGCTCCCTGAACCCGGGAGGCAGATCCCACCAGCCCCACCCCTCTCAACCCCCCAACCCCACAAAGTGGAGGAGGGGATGGGCATGAACGTGCCGAGATGGGATTCCCATGACATCCACATCGGTGGTGGAGAGCCCCCTCCGAACTTCACGGTCCCGGGAATGGCGGCGGCGCCGGCACGGGAGTGCACGGCCTGCAGGCAGCTGATTTGTGGTAGGGGATTCCGCCCAGTCCCATCATGCCATGCCCCATCGCACCAAAAGTGTCCTGCCCCAGGCGTCTCAATCATCAGAATCTTGACACATAGGGAATGTTGTGCACGCAGTGCGCCTGCAGTGTGCAAACTTTTGTATGCTGGCAACTACTTGAACCCTTGTTTGGACCTTTTTTTTACCAGTTGGTTGTTCCATACAGATTTTTTTACGCTTCTTGTGGATGGAGGTGTGGCACATTTGAATTGCCACCCATTTTCAGCCATATTAGCCTATTTTTAAGCGGTTTTGTTGCATGTTCTTTGTTATAGGTGGATGTTGGATTATGATGACGGGGAATCACCGGCCGTCGTGTACATTCACAATGCAACAAATCAGCAGGTGGGTTATTACACACTCCAAAGCGGATTCCAACCTTCATGGTCATCGCCTTGCTATCTGTAGAAAACAATTTCTTTGTGGGTTCTCATTATGATCCAGCACTTGAACCCTCCGTCCGCACTCTCGGATCATTGCAAATTAGTAGCATGGTTTATCAGTAACGTCCCCAGGGCAACCACAAAATTCACCCCAGACTCCAAACTAGCATACTCTACAATGAGACACAGGGGTCCACAGTTCGCACATCGAGCCCTTAGCCTTTGGCCAAGTTGGTGCACTACGCGCGCACTGCGAGCGCACTGCGTGGGCACTGTGTGTGCACTACGGGCAGTGCCGACACAATGAAACCCAGCCAGGGAGGAAGGCAGGCACCACCCTGCATTTATGCAGGCGTCACAAGGGTCTTCATATCCTTGGTGATTGGCCGTGGCCAAGCACAATCTGCTGTTGCGTAAGTGTGTTGGAAGATGGTGGCTGCCTTCTGGAGACATAGGCATTCTACCTTGACCCGATTGGGGCCCAACTTGTAGCAATATGCAGCACTATGTGGGTGGGAGAGGGTTTGCCCCGTGGGTCAGGATTTTTCTGTCCGACGAAGGTACGTAGTGGGGAAGGCTAGCGTGGGTTTGTGTGTGCAGAATCACATCCTAAGGCGCTTCGTTTATGGTTGGGTCCATTGTTGGATGCCTGGAGACTGCAAAGCCGCTGACCCCTTCATTCACATAATGTTTGTCGCCAACAAAGGTACCCCCCGCGCTTGTCATAGGGAGCATATTGCGCGACGTGCGCGTGCTGTGCACTAAGGTTGTGCAGGACCATACCCAAGCTGCATAATGGTGCCTAGTGCGAGTAACAATGAGCGTTGTTATGCATTTATATGAGTTGCTTGCATGCCCAGCCCTCATTTCTTGTGCATTTGTGTGTGTTGTTGCGTATGTCCTTCAAAGCATGCAACTGCCAAGGATGTCACGGCTTATATGTCACCATTTGCGGCTAATCCTTGTGTGGTTGACGCAACTGTGAAAACATTTCTCGAGTAACTCAATATGGTGGTGGACAAGGTTTGATGGTCTAACCGCCTGAACCATTATAGGGGGGGTATCACCATTCCCCTCCCCCGCCTGTTTTTGCCCCCCCCCCCCCCCACCTTCACCAAACTATCTGCCCCCAAGAATGCAAGGGTGATGTAGCCACTTCTGATTTTGTCCCCTTCTATTGGGGAACACCGAGAAGGCAGGGGTTATGTAGCTAGTTTGCCCATTTTTGGGCCCCCAAGAAGGTAGGGGTGATGTAGCCATTTCTGATTTTGTCCCCTTTTATTGGGAACCCCAAGAAGGCAAAGGTTAGGTAGCCAATTCTGAATTTGTCCCAATGTGGGTACCCCTGAGAAGGTAGGGGTGATGTAGCCATTCCGCCCACATGTGGCCCCCCGAGACAGCAGGGGTTAAGCAGCCACTACTGAGTGACATAGGAAGCCGAAGTACGTACGCGGTACGCTTCTGAGGACATTTGTTCAGGAAGTACCTTTGGGGATGCTATAATGATGTACATGGGTGGTATCACGCACACATTGAGCAATCATTTGCTCGGTTGTGGCATTGAGGCTTGGTGAGGAACATTTGGCGTGGCAGCCTAATGAGTTGCACCGATGAGTTGCACCAGTCTTTCCGTATTTTATTGCATTTTTCTCAATTTTGCATTTGGAGGCCAGGTCCGCCACCCTCCTTATGGACCATGGAACCATGTTTTGCCTCATGTTTGGACGGACAAGAGCAACTCGGCCGACACGCAAGATGAGGGAGAGGATGCGGCAGAAGTTTGTTCGTTGTGTTGTCACAAGCACTCCACCATCACAGTGAGTGTAAGGAGTATTGTGGTGAATGTATTGACACCCACACTTGTGGCAATGATGTTATTTATTAAGGACATTCTGAGTGACATTTTGTGTTGTTGAATTCTCATATTTCGGCTTATGCAACGTGCTTTGTAGGGAAGGTTTGCGGTCCAGTGCGGTCTACTCGGGGGACTTCCCTAGGTGACGATAAAATTGGGGCTAGAGCCGGGATTCTTAATACAAAGATAGCACAACGGCAAACAACCCCCCATAATCAGCTCTCATTTCCCCTACCTTGTGACCCACTTCACGGGACTCTATGCCCATTTGCTTTATTGGTGGTGCATTATCAGATGTCTTGTTTAATCCGAAGTATGCCGGCCATATTTAGAAGCTAGGGGGAACGTTAGCGCGCCGGGCGCGCGCCGGGCATCTTTTGTGACCCGTGCCCTACCGGTGGATTGTTGCCGTTGATATGTTGGGCAACATTATATGGATTTGCCCCTTGGCCCCCAGGACATCAGCAGATGTTTTGATTTGGGATGGGTATGGACCTTCTCGTAACCGAGGTGATTTCTTTGATTTCGAAGTTGGGGGCCATGATGGTGCTTATAAGGGCCGGATTCATGTCATTGTGCCATTCATTGGAAGAAAGAATGGCACTTTGACAGCCCGCAAACAATGTTGCAATGACGTGCACGGGTGGTATAGGGCACGCATTGAGCAGCTGTTTGCTCGGTTGTGACACGCAAGATGAGGCACAGGATGAGGCAGAAGTGTGTGTGTTGTGTTGCCAGAACGCTCCACCGTCGCAGTTTGTGATGAGTGTAAGGAGCACTATTGTACTGAATGTTTTGACACCCACACTTGTGGGACCAATGTTATGATGCAGCTCTACTGTTCGCGATACCTCAATAACGCCTGTCGCTTCTACTGGAGATCGATGCGGTTGTGCTATCCTAACTCCCCATTCTCCCAACTTGCTAAGGTGTTGACCCAGATCGCCCTTAAAGGAGCGAGAGTGGTACTGTGTACCCCAGTTTGCAACTTTCTTGAGCTGGGGCAGTTTGGGTCACCTAATTCTAAGGGCGTTTCCAAGGGGTGTGCTTGGGGGCTCTTCGGGGAGAACATAGTCTAAAAGTAGCGCGCCGGGCGCGCGCCGGGCAAACATTCCCCCCTAACCGTTGCAATCAAAAACATAGGGAACATTGTTTGGATTGGTCCACTCATGCCTGGCACTGCACCAGATGATATATTATGGGACAAACATGGTGTAGTATGGTCTAGATAGGCAAGTATATTGCCAATTGTAGCAAAAATCCCCAATATCTCCCTGTCATATGCGCGTTATGCACACTTTGCGTGCGCTGTGCACACACTCTCCCATAGAGACGCCCTCCCTGGACAGCTTGGACAATGTGTGTTGCGGCTTCGCTGCGTTGAGACCTGTTGTACTGTTGAGGATGCCAGAGTGATTCTGGGGGGTGATGACCATCGCTGAGGAATGGCCAATCAACACCTATGCCCAAGTTGACCTTGGCATCTCTGCCCTGATTTTGGCCGCTTGCGCTTGCGGGACGGGTCATGTGCATGTGCAGTTACTGTGCCTGAAGTGGTCCGAAAGTTTGGGACTGCAATGGACAGTATTTATATATCCTTGGGGGCACACACTGTGCCAAAAAGGAGGTTATTGTGGACCCGTTTTTCCCTGCTAACCAAGGTCACCACAGCAACCACTGTGTTCCCATACACAGGCCTGCCCAGATTGTTACTCAGTCTGAAAATTCAGATGACATGAGTTAAAACAAAGTATGTTTCACACTGAAAATCCCAGAATGCTGTCAGTTTTCTATCCAAATCTGCTGCTTTTGCCCTGTGAACGTATGCTTCCCTGATGGTGGGTGGTTTTCAGGGTGGTCACAGGTAAGCTAACTTACTATCAGGTACTGTGCCCGCGCTGTGTGTGTGCTCTGCAGAAACACCCCCATTGATGCCATCCCGTAGTGAGAGCTTCGAGGCCAGAGGTGAGCCCAGGCAGTGCTGTGTCTTCATGCATGCTGTCATGGCCGTCTGTTGCTTTTTGGGCTGAATGCTTCCTGTGAGGGCAACACTGACCACACACACACAGGAGGGATTTTGCAGTATCTGTTGCGAATGCAGACCGCATTCTTGATGGTGTGCCGCAATGCCAGTGTTCACTGGAGGGCCTGCAGCAGCTTGACATTCTGGGCCATGTGCACCGGATGCTGGATTTCCATAGATGATCAGCTTGAGTCGCACACACCACGCCTTTGCAGAGACATACTGTTATCATCATGTTGCATTGTCATCCTGTTGTGAAGTGCTTCTTCTTGCATGCTGCTCAGTCGGCTGGCATTTTGGCCCTTGGTGCACCCCCAGTCCACAGGTAACTGGCCAACGAATTGAGAGGTGAGATCGCCAGGCTGTGTTGCACAATTGCAAAGTGGAAGCATCGAGTCGCAGGGCTCTGCTTTCGCAAAAGCTTGGCGAGCTTGGCGAGTGAACTTCCTTTGGATTTGGTGAGTAAATTTCCCATAAGTCCTTAAGGGGTACTGTAGGAGGGGTTGTCGGCCAATGGCCTGTTGGTACTGTGGGGTGGAATTATGAGAAATCATGGGGAATTATGGGGAATTATGGGTATATTATGCTGAAGTATGGGGAATTATCGGAAATTATGGGAAAGTATGGGGGGATAATGGGGAATTATGGGTGTTTGCCGGATATTCATTGGGAGTTTTCGAGGTTTTAGGAGCATTTATGTTTAGGCCGCTGTTGATTCTAGTGTCTGTCTTATTTATTTTCATTCTTTCCATTTATTTTCATTCTTTCCTGTAGACATGTCAGATTCACTGTTTCATCCTTTCAACAATATTTTGTATGTTCGTTTGTGGGACTCTTTCAGTGGCATCACGTCTGTTTTTGGTGGGGATTATCGGAAGGCACCCTGATCTGCTGTTTGGTCTAAGAGAAACCATTCACACAAAGAAGCAAAGTGGCGTCACCCGCGGTGAGGGGACACAGGTGGAAGAGGGCGCAAGACGAGCAGTGGCACACGGGCAATGATGCAAAGAAGACACGCTGGTACCAACAAGGAAAAACTGCTGGGCGCAAACCCTGACCCCCGCAACATGCAAGACAACTGCAGCACACATACAACAGCAAAGCAAGTCAGCTGCGGCACTGCCTCGCTTGTTCACTTTTCCCTATACCACTCCTTACCCCATCCAAGCCCGGGCGGATGTCCCCTGTTGTGGTTGTTGTTTGGCTTTGGGAGGTAGATGATCTTGGTACCACACCAAGTCAAAATCGCTGATATAATGAATCACATGCAAAAAAAAAGACACAAACAAACGGCACAAAAATGACACGCAATGGTGAAGAGTCAATGAGGGTGGTGCATGTTCAACTGCATGTGCCCCTGCAATTGCTTAATTATTGGGACCCCAGTGTCCAAACATGCTGGACCAGCACACAAGGCCCCATAGTGCCTGACGCAATCGCAATCGTTTTGCAGCTCTGCAGACTGTAGGAAGGGCTAGCTAGATGCTGAACGGAGATTGTGCAGGGCGTTTTGGGGGCCGTGTGCTGGTCCGGCGCATGGACACTAGGTGTCCTGATCATAAAAGAATTGCAGGGGCACGTGCAGTTGCACGTGCGCCGCCCTCAGCGACTCTTTGCCCTTGTTTATTACTATGGCCCTGCTTGTGTGTTGTGCCTGCTTTTTGTTACTTTCAGTGTCATTGACCCGGTGTGGCCCTAAAATCACCTTCGCCCCTACCCGCCCAAGCAACAACTACAACGGGGGACATCTACCGGGCTGGGGTGGGGTGTGGTGGGATGTAGGGGAGACGGACATGGCACTGATGCTACTGTCTGGGGTTGATTTTGTATTGATTGTTGTGTCTGTTGGGTGTGGGGTGGGTGTCGGAGTTTGCACTCTGTCGTTTTCTTGGTTTGTGCCAACACGTATTCTTTGTGTCATGGTGTGCCGCGTGCCGTTGCCGGTCTTCCGCCCCCTCCTGCCCGAGGCCCCACGCTGAGGGCGACACCACCATGGGAGCAGTATTTTGCCAAGGCGCTTGCCTGCATGGATCCAGTGGGTGCAGTGCAGTTCCTGGCACGTGCCTAGTTGGCGTGTGTCCAGGGCCCCCATACGTTGCACAACTTCACTGCCATCTCCTGCACCCTGTTCGCCTTGCTGTTCGCCTGTCCGGGGGCGCTCACGCTGATAGACGTCTTCGTAGGCGCCTTCCACTTCTACGTGGGCGCGGGGGCAAACCGTCCTAGGATCGCAATCGGGACGACGGAGGTTGGTTTGGCCATCGCCATGCCCACGCTGCGGGCAGCGTTCCGCCAGCGCAACCCGCGGGAAAGTGCAGTAGCATGGCGGGCGCCGCAGCTGCATTGGGCAGAGGGGGGAGATGCTGCTTTGGGATGCGAGGGATGTTTGGTTTCGGGGTGAGCGACAGCAAGCCCCCCCCCCCCCCCCCGTGTGGTGGCAGGACCCCATCCTGCAGGATGAGAGATGGGCGCCGGTGGTGCGGGCGGAGGATTGTGGGCATGCGGTTGGTCTCATGGGTTGGGCAGTTGGTGTGTCCACGGTTTGCGTTCCTCACTGTGGGGGGGGCATTTTGGGGGTGGCTGAGGACATTTTGTGTCGCTTGCCGCGGGTGTGGGAGGTGTGGTACTTTGTTCACCCTCCTACGGACATGGGGGACATTGGGTGAGGTTGAATGGGATGTCGTTTGAAAAGGCAGGAAGCCACGTATGCTTCCCTGGTGGTGGGTGGGTTTCAAGGTGGTCATGGGAAATTTAACTTACTAACTAGGTTGTCCCAGTGTCTGTAGATGTAGTTTGCAAGTGGAAAAACCCAAACCGTGTATTTCTGCGTGCCAGTCTGCCTGCCTGCTTGCCCGACTGACTGCCTGACTGACTGCTTGCCTGACTGACTGACTGATTGGCTGACTGTCAGCCTCTCTTTGAGGTGCCTTGTCGAAGGCAATAGAATTTTTTTGCCTTCGGCGCATGCCAAAGAGCGTCTGAACCCCCCCCCCCCTTTTTAATATCACGCCTAATATTATTTTGGTATGTGATATTATTGTGTGCCTGATATTGTTTTGGGGCCCCTTGACCACCCCTGTTCCAGGTCTTTGTGGCTGCAGTATTCCAGGATCTTGGGTATATTGATCCCAAGAAGGCAAAGCTTCGCCTCCCTTATCACTTTGCCCCCCCCCCCCCAAAACAAACAGCCCCAAGATGCTGCACCTGCAAAGCTGAGGCCCAAACCCAATACAGCAGCATGGCAGCTGTCCATGCACTTGTTCGTGGCATGAAAATAACTACATCTTAGGCCTATCAATCACGTTTCCCACAGTGTTTTGCCTTGTTATTTGTGGTACGCTCAGGCAGGCAAGCTGCATGCGTGATATTATTTCAATGGTCCAAAACCCAGGTTTCCCCAGAAACCCCAGTTTGGCCCCACTGCCCCTCTTGTTCGCAGTTGCAGTTTACTCACAGTTGCCGCGTGCTCCCGCCCGTCAGATGGATGTTCGAATTTTTCTGTGCCTTTTCAGGAGGGCAACGGGACTTGGGCAACCAGCCAAACATTATCACACATGCGTGATATTATTTCGGTGCGTGATGATACAGGGGGGCTGGTTTGCTTGTTGTTCAATGTGTCCTCTATCTTCCTTGTCATGCCCGTGATTGTGCTCAGTGGTCTGAATATGCCCCCCTTTGCTACGAATGGCATGTGTCTGCCGCCCGCTTTCCGCAGATTTTGTTGGCTTTCCTGAGTTCATGGCACTTGGGGATGTCGAGAAATAGTACTCTTGAGCTGTCCCACAGCGAGTTCTCTGCTGCGTTGAAGCCCAGCCATCGTGACAAGACACACACCGACGATGTCAGTGCCCTGGCAATTCTCCCGGAAGACCCATCCGTCGACCGAGAAACACCCCAAGTGGTGTCCGCGAGCGACGATGGGACCCTGCGAATATGGGAGCGTGGGAAGGCCATGTGCGTGCCTGGCCGGCTGGTTCGCACGCTGGGTAAGGAATCAGACGGCCACACAGACGAGGTCTCTGCCCCTGCCCCTGGTTCCTGCGGGGAAGCCACACTGCCAGCAAGGGTTGGCGACTTTCAATGTCCTGGCCGCTCTTGCGACGGGAGGGTTAGGGGTTAGCGGGTTAGAGCCTGCCTGTGGCCTGCCTTATCCCACCCCCGGTGTGTCGCGGCCCGGCGGAAGGGCGTCCGCCATGGGCTATGTACCCTCCTCGGAGGCCCTTCCGTGGCCAGGGATTTGTAAGAGGGGGTTCTACATCGCCCCGAATCAGAAATTCTATTGCCTTCGGCAAGTCCACCTCGCAGAGAATCTACACCAAGCAACACACACCCAAGATAGGGTAAAAACTACATAAATGCGGGCTAAACCATGCTTTACATATCTTGGATGGTCATTTTAGGTGATCACGGTATCAGAAAAACAACTTTCGAAAACTTCGATTTTTGAGCTGCCCGGGGTGAAAAACTGCATAAGCAGGTTGTGTACCAATCCCTTGGGAGCCCCCCCCCCCCCCCCCGGACCTAATACCCCAAAAGGGTGAAAAACACGTAAATACGGCCTAAAACATGCTTTGCATACCTTGGATGGTCATTTTAGGTGATCACAATATCACAAAAACAAGTTTCAAAAACTTCGATTTTTGAGCTGCCCAGGGTGCAAAACTGCATTAGCAGGTTGTGTACCAATCCCTTGGGAGACCCCCCCCCCCCCGAGACCTAATACCCAAATCGGGTGAAAAACACGTAAATACGGTCTAAAACATGCTTTACATACCTTGGATGGTCATATCATGTCGTCACAATATCATAAAAACAAGTTTCGAAAACTTCGATTTTTGAGCTGCCCAGAGTGAAAAACTGCACAAGTAGGTTGTGTACCAATCCCTTGGGAGCCCCCCCCCCCCCCCCGGACCTAATACCCAAATAGGGTGAAAAACACGTAAATACGGTCTAAAACATGCTTTACATACCTTGGATGGTCATATCATGTCGTCACAATATCATAAAAACAAGTTTCGAAAACTTCGATTTTTGAGCTGCCTAGGGTGCAAAACTGCATAAGCAGGTTGTGTACCGATCCCTTGGGAGAGCCCCCCCCCCGGGACCTAATACCCAAATAGGGTGAAAAACGCGTAAATACGGTCTAAAACATGCTTTACATACCTTGGATGGTCATATCATGTCGGCACAATATCATAAAAATAACTTTCGAAAACTTTGATTTTTGAGCTGCCTAGGGTGCAAAACTGCATGAGCAGGTTGTGTACCAATCCCTTGGGAGACCCCCCTGCCCCCCTCCCCCCCGGACCTAATACCCTAATAGGATGAAAAACACATAAATACGGCCTAAAACATGCTTTGCATAGCTTGGATGGTCATTTTAGGTGGTCACAATAGCAAAAAAACAACTTTTGAAAACTTCGATTTTTGAGCTGCCCAGGGTGAAAAACTGCATAAGCAGGTTGTGGACCGGCGCATTCACTAGCCCATTATTGGTGGAAACAGCCATTTCGCGTCTTTGGCAAGGCATTTCACCAGCCCTGGGCAAGGCTACAGAGTGCAAAAAACGTTCTTCCATATCCTAGGAGGCATATACTGTCACAACATCCCCACTCGCACCCCTCGGAGTGGGTACCACGGGGTCACCGAGGTCGCCAAAATCGCCAACATAGCAAAAATGGCCAAAAAATGCATAAACTGCATAAGCGCTCGTCCCACTCCGCCCCATACAAACCCTATGGAGTCGGGACCCGGAAACACTTTTTCAGCTCAAAATCGAAAAAAACCAAAAGATTCATGATTTTCGACCCAAAAAAAGGGGGGGTCATTTTTTGACCCCCCCCCCCACCCCCCCCCCCACCCCCCCACCCCCCCCCCCTCCTTGAAAACCTGAAAAAAGTGGGTTTCAAGTGGGGGGGGTCTAGGGGGGTCCGGACCAAAAACTCATTGGGGGATGCGTTTATTGGACAAAATAAGGATTTTACAAGGGGTTAAACTAACAATTCAACCCCTTGGGGTAGGGTACGCGAATAGGCCCAAAAAAGCCAAAATGGGGGGGTATGTGGCGTTTTCCCCATATATACGCCTGCCTGGCTTTGATCTAACAACCTCTGCGAGGTGATTCTATTGCCTTCGGCAAGTCCACCTCGCATAGATTCTACCCCAAGCCACACACACCCTAAATAGGGTAAAAACTACAGAGATACGGCCTAAAAAATGCTTTACATACCTTGGATGGTCATCTTAAGTGGTGACAATATCAACAACAAAAGTTTCGAAAACTTCGATTTTTGAGCTGCCCAGGGTGAAAAACTGCATAAGCAGGTTGTGTACCAATCCCTTGGGAGCCCCCCCCCCCCCCCCCCGTGCGGCCAATACCCAAATAGGGTGAAAAACATGTAAATACGGCCTAAAATGTGCTTTACATACCTTGGATGGTCATTTTAGGTGGTCACAATATCAAAAAAACAAGTTTCCAAAACTTCGATTTTTGGGCTGCCCAGGGTGAAAAACTGCATAAGCAGGTTGTGTACCAATCCCCGAGGAGCCCCCCCCCCCCACACCCAATACCCAAATAGGGTGAAAATCATGTAAATACAGCCTAAAACATGCTTTACATACATTGGATGGTCATTTTAGGTGATCACAATACCATAAAAACAAGTTTCGAAAACTTCGAGTTTCGAGCTGTCCAGGGTGAAAAACTGCACAAGCAGGTTGTGTACCAATCCCTTGGGAGGGACCCCCCCCCCCACACCCAATACCCAAATAGGGTGAAAATCATGTAAATACAGCCTAAAACATGCTTTACATACCTTGGATAGTCATTTTAGGTGATCACAATATCAAAAAAAAATAAGTTTCGAAAACTTCCATTTTTGAGCTGTCCAGGGTGAAAAAGTGCATTAGCAGGTTGTGTACCGGCCCATTCACTAGGCCATTAATGGTGGAAGCATTCATTTCGCCTCTTTGGCACGGGTTGTGAACGGCCCTAAGCAAGGCTAGAGACTGCAAAAAACGTCCTTCCGTATCCTAGTAGGCATATGTTGTCACAACATCCCCACTTACACCCCTCAGAGTGGGTACCACGGGATCACTGAGGTCGCCAAAATCGCCAACATAGCAAAAATGGCTGAAAAGTGCATAAACTGCATAAGCGCTCGTCCCACTCTGCCCCATACAAACCCTATGGAGTCGGGACCCGGAAACACTTTTTCGGCTCAAAATCGAAAAAAACCAAAAGATTCATGATTTTCGACCCAAAAAAAGGGGGGGTCATTTTTTCGACATTTTTGACCCCCCCCCCCCCACCCCCACCCCCCCTAAAAAGTGGGTTTCAAGTGGGGGGGGTCTGGGGGGGTCCGGACCAAAAACTCATTGGGGGATGCGTTTATTGGACAAAATAATGATTTTACAAGGGGTTAAACTAACAATTCAACCCCTTGGGGTAGGGTACGCGAATAGGCCCAAATGGGGGGGTATGTGGCGTTTTCCCCATATATACGCCTGCCTGGCTTTGATCTAACAACCTCTGCGAGGTGATTTGGGTTGCTTTTTTGAACAAAGAAAAAAGGGAAATCGGAACTGCGCAGCATTTGCTGTTTGCTTGGCCAGGCTTTTCCCCTGCCTCCGCTTCCCCTGTGCTGCATGCATCTCCGCCGGGCAGGGATGGGGATGGTATTGTGACATTTTTTTTGCCGGGGGCTGGGGGGGTTTGTCTGCTGAGGGGCCCGAGATGACGAAATGACATTTGCAACATCCCCAATTTTAAGCCCCGCCTTGGGCTCCGGCAAGGCCTTCCCCGGTGCCCAATCCGGTGGGGCCCAAACATATTGGGGGCGGGGTACAACAGTCTGGCCGTACCCCTAGCGCTAAAACAGTCACATCTTTCACAATGCAGTAGCATCCTGCAGTGGGTTCAAACCAAGCCATGCCTGCCAGCACCCACTGCAGGCACACAAAACAAAATGTTGCGGAAAATGCCATCGGCGTAGGCTGCGGATCATAGAGAATGCCTTGCCCGCAGTGCGCCCGCAGTGCAAAGTTTTGTACCCCCCCCCCCTTGTATAAGCTACGCCCTTGTCCAAGCTACAGTAGGCGTAGGGACCGTATTAATTTGGGACCTAATTTTAATTCGGTACCAAACGCAGTGCAGCCACATAAGACATGGGTTGTGACAGATTTGCGAGTCACATAGAGTCACGGACACATTTGTTGTGAGTGTTTGCCACTTGAACCCACATAGCTCTGATTGTGGGGATGTCTGTGCATTACATGCCCCTTTCTTGCACTGGCTCACCATGCAATCCTCTCTTTTTGAACCCGGGCGCCCAGTGTTGCTAGTTGTATGTGTTGCGTGCAAGCTACGCCTGTGTCCAAGCTACAGTAGGCGTAGGGACCGTATTAATTTGGGGCTTTCGCGTAGCTTATACAAGGGGGGGGGGTATGTCGGCAAATACTCATTTCCCTTCCCCCATTTCCCTCATTTTGTTACCCACTATACCGATAGTATGCCTATACGCATGTTCTACAGGGATCTCAGACATCAGAGAATCAGATTGTTCTGTTGTGTTGCTGCACCCGCATGTGTTGCTTGATGTTTCCTCCCTCCCTCTCCTCTGGGTGGTCTTTGATACATGTGCCCGCAGTGCGCCCGCAGTGCGCCCGCAGTGCAAAGTTTGTCCCATATCTGGTGCCGCTGAATGATCCCGCCCGTAAAATGGTTGTTCGATTATACTGCCCGCGTGCCAGGACGTGAGCCACCGAGGGAACCAGCCAAACTGTGTGATTCCAGCTGTGATGGTGATGATGCTGGAATTCGTAGAATTTTGGCGAACAGCGTCATCAAACCTTGGTCACAGTTTATTTTCCATCACTGTTGGCTCCATAATCCGCAATCAAACCCTTTGCAGTGCTGTGTCTGTCAGAGGGAGCGCCGCTGATGTTACCATGGGCTGTACCAACCAGATTGAATTTCGTATTTGTCATTTCGTCATCAGGTGGGAGGGTGGAAAGGGGGGGGGGGGTGCTGTAGGCCATACGCGAAGCAAATAGTGGCTCTGGGTTAGACTTACCCAACAGCCCATTTGACTCCATTTGACCCAATGCAATCCAAGCCGCCCCAATTCTACCCAGTTTGAGGCAAGTCAACCCAATTCAACCCAATTTAAGCCAGTTAAACCCAAGTCGACCCAATTTAATTCAATCCAACCCAATTCGACCCTATGCGACCCAATTCGATCCCATTTGACCCCGTTCGATCCAATCCCCAATAACGTTCTTGTAACAGCCCACGAAGTTCGCCCTTTGTCTAGTGATCGCTCTAGCCCGAATATGACTGCCATGCCGACAGCAACAGCACTGCGGGTGTGGCAGAGTCCGGTTGGTGGAAGCATGGCCACACAGCGGAGTTTCAAGGGACATGGTGAAGGCGTGCACACTGAGGCAAGCAGAACACTGCCTTGCCTTTGTGTCACAATATCCCACGCCGTGGATTAGTCTACTGGCAAGTGGTGGGGGTAAGCAGGTGGTGGCTGATAGTCATTGACAACTGTTGGTCAGCTTGCACTATCCTCAGATTTGAATGCATCTCTGTCCTTTTGGCTTGTTGGGTGGGCATCCCTGGATCTTGCTGATTTGCAGTCTCTTTGCACAGAAACCACCAGAAAGAGCGCCACAGAAGTACGCAGTTACATTCCGTGACCGATGGATCAGGCTGCATGCCTGCCCCTGAGGCTCGAGCAGGAAGAAAGTGAGCAGCAATCGGCAGCCGGATGCCTAGCCGTAGCCCCCCCCCGCCCCCCGCCCCCTGCCATGTTTAAAACACGGGTGCAGCTTGTGACGAGTGGCCGTCAGCAAGAGCCATGATCAAGGTCGCCAACGGTTGAGTTTGGAACTGCTGCAGCTGCGCGAGAACCCCTGGGGGCTAGCGATGGGCAGAAATTGGGCCGCAGGGGAACCGTCAACAAACCTTCTTCCCCTTGGGGTACCCGCCCCTGCCCCCCAACCCACCCACCTAAAGGCCCTCCCAGGCTGGTTTTGGGCCTTGTCCTGAGAGCCCTTTTGGCGGTCGACGTTTTTCAGCGAAACACGAGAGCAAAGGAAAACATTATGTCCCTTACAACACGTCCTGGGCAGGGGGGGGAAGCACACCCGGACAACCTGACTGCCAAACTGTCCGTAAAAGGCGAGCGGGAACATTCATTTGTGCGAGCGGGTGGGGGGACCTTCGAGCCCCCTTTCTGGGACCCCCTGCCCAGAAGGGCTTGCGCATTGCAGTTGATTACTCTTCAACTGTCCCCAGTTTCCCAGGAACCGTCGTTGGTGTCCTAGTGCCGTCCAATTGTATGCCAAAGCAATGAGCTGGCTCCTGGATGGCCCAGAATTTGTTGTTTACTAGTTTTCTTGTGATTTGATTGTTGCAATTATTACCCCCCCCCCCCCCCTTGTCGTTCCCCACCCCTTGTCGTTCCCCAGGGGGGGGGGTGGGGGACCGTCACTTGGTCAACCCAAAATCACCTCGAAGAGAGGTTGTTAGATCAAGCGCAGGCGCGGGCGTCGTATACCCCCCTTTTTTGGGGTCATTCGCGTAGCATACCCCAAGGCATGATATTTGATGTCCAACCCCTTGTAAAATCATTATTTTGCCCAATAAGAGCATCCCCCAATGGATTTTTTGATTTTGAGGCCTCTACCCCCTAAAACTGGATATCACTTTTTTGAGGGGGGGGGTGGGGGTGGGGGGGTGGGGGGGTGGGGGGGGGGTCAAAAGTTTTTGCTTAATAGGCTACAAGCAGTGGGGACGCATGATTCCGGTAACAAGGTCAGCGGACCAATGGAAACGCAGCCGGCAGCAGATCTGTAGGCGTCGGTTCGAATCCTGGTCTGCCGAATTTTAGCGCCGCCGCCGGCGGCGCTAAAGTGGCAAGGGTGGGATTCGAACCGCCGACCACAAAGATGCCGGCCTGATGCATTACCGCTCAGTCACTACTGGCATTACGGCGAAGTGTCTCCCTGCTGCTTGGGGCCGCATCTGCCACTGACAAAAAACCCAAACTGTGTGTATCTGTCTGACTGCCTGCTTGCTGGCTCAGGGACTGATTGGCTGATCGTCAACCTCTCTTCGAGGTGCGCTGCCGAAGGCAATAGAATTTTTCGTTGCGGCTCATTGTGTTGTTGCGTGGGTGACTGTGTTGTGGGGCACTGCCACTTGTATCCCTTGCACTCATGGCGGGACATTTTGCTTACTTTCGCTGAAATGGAACTTGACAGCACAACCACGTTTCCCCCTGTGACGGATGATGATAGTGACCTGAATGCTGACACGGAGGTTGTGTGGGTGAAGAGTGCCCGTGGTGCATGGGGTATGGGACACAGTTTTGGGAACAAGTTGTATTTTACAAGGGACATTCCCGAAGGGAAACGGGCTCCCAAAAATCTGCTTGCGCCTGCCAAGCCTCCTACCAAGAAGGCAAAACCACCACCCAAGAGTGCTGCCCAAAGCATTCCAGTGGAAAGTGGAGAGCATGTGCAAGAGTTCAAGGTGAGTGGAGCAGGACCAAGAAATTTTACACTGCGCCGGTCAAGGAGTAGGTCTCCGTACATTGGCAGCCCTTTGAACGTATCTTATGCTGAATTCTTTCGTTATGCTGCAATTTCTGTGCCTGCAAATGTGCGTGTACGGTGGTAGTGCGGTCCCCAGGGGGGGGTGGGGGACCGTCACTTGGTGACCGTCCCCCAGGGGGTGGTGGGGGACCGTCTTCCCTGGGGTGGGGAACGACAAGGGGGGGGGGTATAAGCTACGCCCTTGTCCAAGCTACAGTAGGCGTAGGGACCGTATTAATTTGGGACCTAATTTTAATTCGGTACCAAACGTAGTGCAACCACATAAGACAAGGGTTGTGACAGATTTGCGAGTCGCATGGAGTCATGGACACATTTGTTGTGAGTGTTTGCCCACTTACACCCACATAGCTCTGATTGTGGGGATGTATGTGCATTACATGCCCCTTTCTTGCACCACCTCACCATGCAATCCTCTCTTTTTGAACCCGGGCGCCCAGTGTTGGTAGTTGTATGTGTCGCGCAAGCTACGCCCGTGTCCAAGCTACAGTAGGCGTAGGGACCGTATTAATTTGGGACTTTCGCGTAGCTTATACAAGGGGGGGGGGTACTATGATATTATTATTTATTATTTATTTGTTATTATTCGAATTAAACAGCACCCTGCCCCTGCCCCCCCTGATCCTGGTCCCTGGTGCCTGTGCGTTTCCCAGGTCTGTGCCATCGCCGTGCTGCGCAGCACATCAATAATCTCCGCCAGCGGAGACACCCGCCTCAAAGTCTGGGATACGGAAACTGGTTACTGCAGGCAAACCCTTCAGGGGCACAGCCAGGCCGTCTCCGCAGTGGCAGCAATCGACAGGTCGCGGGTTGTGTCGGCGAGCGATGACAAAACGCTGAAGCTCTGGGACTTGAAGTCCGGGACCTGCGAATTGACGCTCCATGGGCACAATGATGAAGTCTGGGCTGTGGCGGTGCTCAGCCCAGAGCAGGTGCAGCCCCTCTCGGAGAAAATGCAGATCCACTCGCCCCAAGCAACAGCCCTCCCACCCCCTTTCAGACAAAGTGCATGGTACACGACGAGCGTGGCATGATGCACCACAACCAGCAGGAGAGCTCGGCATGCGAACAAATGGCAATCAGAAAGGTCAGGCATTTGAATAAATGCGGGGCGCATCTTGCTCCCTTCGTGTTCCAGGCGCCCCATGACATAAGGGTGCACTCCCACTCCTGGTGAATATTTTTTATCACGTGCCACCGTCACTCTTGGTTGCTGCTGTTTATTATATGCCACCGTCACTCTTGCTGGTTATGGTGAATCATGTGCCACCCTCACTATCGATTATTGTGCATGACGTGCCACTTTCACTGCTTTGTCTTACGTGCTGCCGTAATTGTTGGTCGTTGCGTCATCACGCTGCCTCCCACGTCGCCTGTGGTTGTGGTGTATTCCCTCCCTCCTGGCTGTTGTTGTGCAGTATCTGCTATCCATGTGGGCCACCCTCACTCCTGTTGGTTGTTGTGTATCGTGCACCACCCTCACTCCTGGTGGTTGTTGTGTATCATGCACCACCCTCACTCCTGGTGGTTGTTGTGTATCATGCACCACCCTCACTCCTGGTGGTTGTTGTGTATTATGCACCAGCCTCACTCCTGGTGGTTGTTGTGTATCATGCACCGCCCTCACTCCTGGTGGTTGTTGTGTATCATGCACCACCCTCACTCCTGGTGGTTGTTATGTATCATGCACCACCCTCACTCCTGGTGGTTGTTATGTATCATGCACCAGCCTCACTCCTGGTGGTTGTTGTGTATCATGCACCAGCCTCACTCCTGGTGGTTGTTGTGTATCATGGACCACCCTCACTCCTGGTGGTTGTTGTGTATCATGCACCAGCCTCACTCCTGGTGGTTATTGTGTATCATGCACCACCCTCACTCCTGGTGGTTGTTGTGTATCATGCCCCGCCCTCACTCCTGGTGGTTGTTGTGTATCATGCACCACCCTCACTCCTGGTGGTTGTTGTGTATCATGCACCAGCCTCACTCCTGGTGGTTGTTGTGTATCATGCACCACCCTAACTCCTGGTGGTTGTTATGTATCATGCACCACCCTCACTCCTGGTTGTTGTTGTGTATCATGCACCAGCCTCACTCCTGGTGGTTGTTATGTATCATGCACCACCCTCACTCCTGGTGGTTGTTGTGTATCATGCACCAGCCTCACTCCTGGTGGTTGTTGTGTATCATGCACCAGCCTCACTCCTGGTGGTTATTGTGTATCATGCACCACCCTCACTCCTGGTGGTTGTTGTGTATCATGCACCAGCCTCACTCCTGGTGGTTGTTATGTATCATGCACCAGCCTCACTCCTGGTGGTTGTTATGTATCATGCACCAGCCTCACTCCTGGTGGTTGTTGTGTATCATGCACCAGCCTCACTCCTGGTGGTTGTTGTGTATCATGCACCAGCCTCACTCCTGGTGGTTATTGTGTATCATGCACCACCCTCACTCCTGGTGGTTGTTGTGTATCATGCACCAGCCTCACTCCTGGTGGTTGTTATGTATCATGCACCAGCCTCACTCCTGGTGGTTGTTATGTATCATGCACCACCCTCACTCCTGGTGGTTGTTATGTATCATGCACCACCCTCACTCCTGGTGGTTGTTGTGTATCATGCACCACCCTCACTCCTGGTGGTTGTTATGTATCATGCACCACCCTCACTCCTGGTGGTTGTTATGTATCATGCACCACCCTCACTCCTGGTGGTTGTTATGTATCATGCACCACCCTCACTCCTGGTGGTTGTTATGTATCATGCACCACCCTCACTCCTGGTGGGGGCAGGGTGGCCCGTACACATTGCAAGTGCTGTACTGTGATGTCTTGCGGTGCCAGGCGGCTGAGGCAGGACCGAGGTACAAGAACGCCTGTGTCGTGTGCTCTTGTGAGCGAGGGCACGCTCCGCACTGGGACTTCTATGCACTGTACGATACAGTGGCTCTCTATGTGTCCCGCGAATTCACGGTTCCGGAGTTGCAACTATTTTGATGACTGATGTAGTGTGCTGTAGGGTGCTGCGCCTTGGGACAGGTAGGGATCACTGATACGCTGGAGTTTGGAGATCGCCCGAGCACTTTACCTTTACCTTTTACCTCACTCCTGGTGGTTGTTGTGTATCATGCACCAGCCTCACTCCTGGTGGTTGTTGTGTATCATGCACCAGCCTCACTCCTGGTGGTTGTTGTGTATCATGCACCACCCTCACTCCTGGTGGTTATTGTGTATCATGCACCACCCTCACTCCTGGTGGTTCTTATGTATCATGCACCAGCCTCACTCCTGGTGGTTGTTGTGTATCATGCCCCGCCCTCACTCCTAGTGGTTGTTGTGTATCATGCACCACCCTCACTCCTGGTGGTTGTTGTGTATCATGCACCACCCTCACTCCTGGTGGTTATTGTGTATCATGCCCCGCCCTCACTCCTGGTGGTTGTTGTGTATCATGCACCACCCTCACTCCTGGTGGTTGTTGTGTATCATGCACCAGCCTCACTCCTGGTGGTTGTTATGTATCATGCACCAGCCTCACTCCTGGTTGTTGTTGTGTATCATGCACCACCCTCACTCCTGGTGGTTATTGTGTATCATGCACCACCCTCACTCCTGGTGGTTGTTGTGTATCATGCACCACCCTCAATCCTGGTGGTTGTTATGTATCATGCACCACCCTCACTCCTGGTGGTTGTTGTGTATCATGCACCGCCCTCACTCCTGGTGGTTGTTGTGTATCATGCCCCGCCCTCACTCCTGGTTGTTGTTATGTATCATGCACCACCCTCACTCCTGGTGGTTGTTATGTATCATGCACCAGCCTCACTCCTGGTGGTTGTTGTGTATCATGCCCCGCCCTCACTCCTGGTGGTTGTTGTGTATCATGCCCCGCCCTCACTCCTGGTGGTTGTTATGTATCATGCACCAGCCTCACTCCTGGTGGTTGTTATGTATCATGCACCAGCCTCACTCCTGGTTGTTGTTGTGTATCATGCACCAGCCTCACTCCTGGTGGTTATTGTGTATCATGCATCAGCCTCAGTCCTGGTGGTTGTTATGTATCATGCACCACCCTCACTCCTGGTGGTTGTTGTGTATCATGCACCACCCTCACTCCTGGTGGTTGTTGTGTATCATGCCCCGCCCTCACTCCTGGTGGTTGTTGTGTATCATGCACCAGCCTCACTCCTGGTGGTTATTATGTATCATGCACCAGCCTCACTCCTGGTGGTTGTTGTGTATCATGCACCAGCCTCACTCCTGGTGGTTGTTGTGTATCATGCCCCGCCCTCACTCCTGGTGGTTGTTATTTATCATGCACCACCCTCACTCCTGGTGGTTGTTGTGTATCATGCACCACCCTCACTCCTGGTGGTTGTTGTGTATCATGCACCAGCCTCACTCCTGGTGGTTATTGTGTATCATGCACCACCCTAACTCCTGGTGGTTGTTGTGTATCATGCACCACCCTCACTCCTGGTGGTTGTTGTGTATCATGCACCACCCTCACTCCTGGTGGTTGTTGTGTATCATGCACCAGCCTCACTCCTGGTGGTTATTGTGTATCATGCACCACCCTCACTCCTGGTGGTTGTTGTGTATCATGCACCAGCCTCACTCCTGGTGGTTGTTGTGTATCATGCACCGCCCTCACTCCTGGTGGTTGTTGTGTATCCTGCCCCGCCCTCACTCCTGGTGGTTGTTATGTATCATGCACCAGCCTCACTCCTGGTGGTTGTTGTGTATCATGCACCACCCTCACTCCTGGTGGTTATTGTGTATCATGCCCCGCCCTCACTCCTGGTGGTTGTTGTGTATCATGCACCAGCCTCACTCCTGGTGGTTGTTGTGTATCATGCACCAGCCTCACTCCTGGTGGTTATTGTGTATCATGCACCAGCCTCACTCCTGGTGGTTGTTGTGTATCATGCACCAGCCTCACTCCTGGTGGTTGTTGTGTATCATGCACCAGCCTCACTCCTGGTGGTTGTTGTGTATCATGCACCACCCTCACTCCTGGTGGTTGTTGTGTATCATGCACCAGCCTCACTCCTGGTTGTTGTTATGTATCATGCACCAGCCTCACTCCTGGTGGTTGTTGTGTATCATGCACCACCCTCACTCCTGGTGGTTGTTGTGTATCATGCACCACCCTCACTCCTGGTGGTTGTTATGTATCATGCACCACCCTCACTCCTGGTGGTTGTTGTGTATCATGCACCACCCTCACTCCTGGTAGTTTTTGTGTATCATGCACCACCCTCACTCCTGGTGGTTGTTGTGTATCATGCACCAGCCTCACTCCTGGTGGTTATTGTGTATCATGCACCACCCTCACTCCTGGTGGTTGTTGTGTATCATGCCCCGCCCTCACTCCTGATGGTTGTTGTGTATCATGCACCACCCTCACTCCTGGTGGTTGTTATGTATCATGCACCAGCCTCACTCCTGGTTGTTGTTGTGTATCATACACCACCCTCACTCCTGGTGGTTGTTATGTATCATGCACCACCCTCACTCCTGGTGGTTATTGTGTATCATGCACCAGCCTCACTCCTGGTGGTTGTTGTGTATCATGCACCAGCCTCACTCGTGGTGGTTATTGTGTATCATGCACCACCCTCACTCCTGGTGGTTGTTGTGTGTCATGCCCCGCCCTCACCCCTGGTTGTTGTTGTGTATCATGCACCACCCTAACTCCTGGTGGTTGTTATGTATCATGCACCAGCCTCACTCCTGGTGCTTGTTGTGTATCATGCACCACCCTCACTCTTGGTGGTTGTTGTGTATCATGCACCACCCTCACTCCTGGTGGTTGTTATGTATCATGCCCCGCCCTCACTCCTGGTGGTTGTTGTGTATCATGCACCACCCTCACTCCTGGTGGTTATTGTGTATCATGCCCCGCCCTCACTCCTGGTGGTTGTTGTGTATCATGCACCACCCTCACTCCTGGTGGTTATTGTGTATCATGCACCACCCTCACTCCTGGTGGTTGTTGTGTATCATGCCCCACCCTCACTCCTGGTGGTTGTTGTGTATCATGCACCACCCTCACTCCTGGTGGTTATTGTGTATCATGCACCACCCTCACTCCTGGTGGTTGTTGTGTATCATGCACCAGCCTCACTCCTGGTGGTTTTTGTGTATCATGCACCACCCTCACTCCTGGTGGTTGTTGTGTATCATGCCCCGCCCTCACTCCTGGTTGTTGTTGTGTATCATGCACCACCCTCACTCTTGGTGGTTGTTGTGTATCATGCACCAGCCTCACTCCTGGTGGTTGTTATGTATCATGCACCAGCCTCACTCCTGGTGGTTGTTGTGTATCATGCACCACCCTCACTCCTGGTGGTTATTGTGTATCATGCACCGCCCTCACTCCTGGTTGTTGTTGTGTATCATGCACCAGCCTCACTCCTGGTGGTTGTTGTGTATCATGCACCAGCCTCACTCCTGGTGGTTGTTGTGTATCATGCACCAGCCTCACTCCTGGTGGTTGTCGTGTATCATGCCCCGCCCTCACTCCTGGTGGTTGTTGTGTATCGTGCACCAGCCTCACTCCTGGTGGTTATTGTGTATCATGCACCAGCCTCACTCCTGGTGGTTGTTGTGTATCATGCACCAGCCTCACTCCTGGTGGTTGTTGTGTATCATGCACCAGCCTCACTCCTGGTGGTTGTTATGTATCATGCACCGCCCTCACTCCTGCTTGTTGTTATGTATCATGCACCACCCTCACTCCTGGTTGTTATTGTGTATCATGCACCACCCTCACTCCTGGTGGTTATTGTGTATCATGCACCACCCTCACTCCTCGTGGTTGTTGTGTATCATGCACCAGCCTCACTCCTGGTGGTTATTGTGTATCATGCACCACCCTCACTCCTGGTGGTTGTTGTGTATCATGCCCCGCCCTCACTCCTGGTTGTTGTTGTGTATCATGCACCACCCTCACTCCTGGTGGTTGTTGTGTATCATGCACCACCCTCACTCCTGGTGGTTATTGTGTATCATGCACCACCCTCACTCCTGGTGGTTGTTGTGTATCATGCACCAGCCTCACCCCTGGTTGTTATTGTGTATCATGCACCACCCTCACTCCTGGTGGTTGTTATGTATCATGCACCACCCTCACTCCTGGTGGTTGTTGTGTATCATGCACCACCCTCACTCCTGGTGGTTATTGTGTATCATGCACCACCCTCACTCCTGGTGGTTATTGTGTATCATGCACCAGCCTCACTCCTGGTGGTTGTTGTGTATCATGCACCAGCCTCACTCCTGGTGGTTATTGTGTATCATGCACCACCCTCACTCCTGGTGGTTGTTGTGTATCATGCCCCGCCCTCACCCCTGGTTGTTGTTGTGTATCATGCACCACCCTCACTCCTGGTGGTTGTTGTGTATCATGCACCAGCCTCACTCCTGGTTGTTGTTGTGTATCATGCACCAGCCTCACTCCTGGTGGTTATTGTGTATCATGCACCAGCCTCACTCCTGGTGGTTGTTGTGTATCATGCACCGCCCTCACTCCTCGTGGTTATTGTGTATCATGCACCAGCCTCACTCCTGGTTGTTGTTATGTATCATGCACCACCCTCACTCCTGGTGGTTGTTATGTATCATGCACCGGCCTCACTCCTGGTTGTTGTTGTGTATCATGCACCACCCTCACTCCTGGTGGTTGTTGTGTATCATGCACCACCCTCACTCCTGGTGGTTATTGTGTATCATGCACCAGCCTCACTCCTGGTGGTTGTTGTGTATCATGCACCAGCCTCACTCCTGGTGGTTGTTGTGTGTCATGCCCCGCCCTCACCCCTGGTTGTTGTTGTGTATCATGCTCCACCCTAACTCCTGGTGGTTGTTATGTATCATGCACCAGCCTCACTCCTGGTGGTTGTTGTGTATCATGCCCCGCCCTCACTCCTGGTGGTTGTTGTGTATCATGCACCACCCTCACTCCTGGTGGTTGTTATGTATCATGCAACACCCTCACTCCTGGTGGTTGTTGTGTATCATGCTCCGCCCTCACTCCTGGTGGTTGTTATGTATCATGCACAACCCTCACTCGTGGTGGTTGTTGTGTATCATGCACCACCCTCACTCCTGGTGGTTATTGTGTATCATGAACCACCCTCACTCCTCGTGGTTGTTGTGTATCATGCACCAGCCTCACTCCTGGTGGTTATTGTGTATCATGCACCACCCTCACTCCTGGTGGTTGTTGTGTATCATGCCCCGCCCTCACTCCTGGTGGTTGTTGTGTATCATGCACCACCCTCACTCCTGGTGGTTGTTGTGTATCATGCACCACCCTCACTCCTGGTGGTTATTGTGTATCATGCACCACCCTCACTCCTGGTGGTTGTTGTGTATCATGCACCAGCCTCACTCCTGGTGGTTATTGTGTATCATGCACCACCCTCACTCCTGGTGGTTGTTATGTATCATGCACCACCCTCACTCCTGGTGGTTGTTGTGTATCATGCACCACCCTCACTCCTGGTGGTTATTGTGTATCATGCACCAGCCTCACTCCTGGTGGTTGTTGTGTATCATGCACCAGCCTCACTCCTGGTGGTTATTGTGTATCATGCACCACCCTCACTCCTGGTGGTTGTTGTGTATCATGCACCAGCCTCACTCCTGGTGGTTGTTGTGTATCATGCACCACCCTCACTCCTGGTGGTTATTGTGTATCATGCACCAGCCTCACTCCTGGTGGTTGTTGTGTATCATGCACCAGCCTCACTCCTGGTGGTTGTTGTGTGTCATGCCCCGCCCTCACCCCTGGTTGTTGTTGTGTATCATGCACCACCCTAACTCCTGGTGGTTGTTATGTATCATGCACCAGCCTCACTCCTGGTGGTTGTTGTGTATCATGCCCCGCCCTCACTCCTGGTGGTTGTTGTGTATCATGCACCACCCTCACTCCTGGTGGTTGTTATGTATCATGCAACACCCTCACTCCTGGTGGTTGTTGTGTATCATGCTCCGCCCTCACTCCTGGTGGTTGTTATGTATCATGCACAACACTCACTCGTGGTGGTTGTTGTGTATCATGCACCACCCTCACTCCTGGTGGTTATTGTGTATCATGAACCACCCTCACTCCTCGTGGTTGTTGTGTATCATGCACCAGCCTCACTCCTGGTGGTTATTGTGTATCATGCACCACCCTCACTCCTGGTGGTTGTTGTGTATCATGCCCCGCCCTCACTCCTGGTTGTTGTTGTGTATCATGCACCACCCTCACTCCTGGTGGTGGTTGTGTATCATGCACCAGCCTCACTCCTGGTGGTTATTGTGTATCATGCACCACCCTCACTCCTGGTGGTTGTTATGTATCATGCACCACCCTCACTCCTGGTGGTTGTTGTGTATCATGCACCACCCTCACTCCTGGTGGTTATTGTGTATCATGCACCAGCCTCACTCCTGGTGGTTGTTGTGTATCATGCACCAGCCTCACTCCTGGTGGTTATTGTGTATCATGCACCACCCTCACTCCTGGTGGTTGTTGTGTATCATGCCCCGCCCTCACCCCTGGTTGTTGTTGTGTATCATGCACCACCCTAACTCCTGGTGGTTGTTGTGTATCATGCACCAGCCTCACTCCTGGTTGTTGTTGTGTATCATGCACCAGCCTCACTCCTGGTGGTTATTGTGTATCATGCACCAGCCTCACTCCTGGTGGTTGTTGTGTATCATGCACCGCCCTCACTCCTGGTGGTTATTGTGTATCATGCACCAGCCTCACTCCTGGTTGTTGTTATGTATCATGCACCACCCTCACTCCTGGTGGTTGTTGTGTGTCATGCCCCGCCCTCACCCCTGGTTGTTGTTGTGTATCATGCACCACCCTAACTCCTGGTGGTTGTTATGTATCATGCACCAGCCTCACTCCTGGTGGTTGTTGTGTATCATGCCCCGCCCTCACTCCTGGTGGTTGTTGTGTATCATGCACCACCCTCACTCCTGGTGGTTGTTGTGTATCATGCAACACCCTCACTCCTGGTGGTTGTTGTGTATCATGCTCCGCCCTCACTCCTGGTGGTTGTTATGTATCATGCACAACCCTCACTCGTGGTGGTTGTTGTGTATCATGCACCACCCTCACTCCTGGTGGTTATTGTGTATCATGCACCACCCTCACTCCTGGTGGTTGTTGTGTATCATGCACCAGCCTCACTCCTGGTGGTTATTGTGTATCATGCACCAGCCTCACTCCTGGTGGTTGTTATGTATCATGCACCACCCTCACTCCTGGTGGTTGTTACGTATCATGCACCACCCTCACTCCTGGTGGTTGTTGTGTATCATGCACCACCCTCACTTCTGGTGGTTGTTGTGTATCATGCACCAGCCTCACTCCTGGTGGTTATTGTGTATCATGCACCAGCCTCACTCCTGGTGGTTGTTGTGTATCATGCACCAGCCTCACTCCTGGTGGTTATTGTGTATCATGCACCACCCTCACTCCTGGTGGTTGTTGTGTATCATGCCCCGCCCTCACCCCTGGTTGTTGTTGTGTATCATGCACCACCCTCACTCCTGGTGGTTGTTATGTATCATGCACCAGCCTCACTCCTGGTTGTTGTTGTGTATCATGCACCACCCTCACTCCTGGTGGTTGTTGTGTATCATGCACCACCCTCACTCCTAGTGGTTATTGTGTATCATGCACCATCCTCACTCCTGGTGGTTGTTGTGTATCATGCACCAGCCTCACTCCTGGTGGTTATTGTGTATCATGCACCAGCCTCACTCCTGGTGGTTGTTGTGTGTCATGCCCCGCCCTCACCCCTGGTTGTTGTTGTGTATCATGCACCACCCTAACTCCTGGTGGTTGTTATGTATCATGCACCAGCCTCACTCCTGGTTGTTGCTGTGTATCATGCACCACCCTCACTCCTGGTGGTTGTTGTGTATCATGCACCACCCTCACTCCTGGTGGTTGTTATGTATCATGCCCCGCCCTCACTCCTGGTGGTTGTTATGTATCATGCACCGCCCTCACTCCTGGTGGTTGTTGTGTATCATGCACCACCCTCACTCCTGGTGGTTATTGTGTATCATGCACCAGCCTCACTCCTGGTGGTTGTTGTGTATCATGCACCAGCCTCACTCCTGGTGGTTGTTGTGTGTCATGCCCCGCCCTCACCCCTGGTTGTTGTTGTGTATCATGCTCCACCCTAACTCCTGGTGGTTGTTATGTATCATGCACCAGCCTCACTCCTGGTGGTTGTTGTGTATCATGCCCCGCCCTCACTCCTGGTGGTTGTTGTGTATCATGCACCACCCTCACTCCTGGTGGTTGTTATGTATCATGCAACACCCTCACTCCTGGTGGTTGTTGTGTATCATGCTCCGCCCTCACTCCTGGTGGTTGTTATGTATCATGCACAACCCTCACTCGTGGTGGTTGTTGTGTATCATGCACCACCCTCACTCCTGGTGGTTATTGTGTATCATGAACCACCCTCACTCCTCGTGGTTGTTGTGTATCATGCACCAGCCTCACTCCTGGTGGTTATTGTGTATCATGCACCACCCTCACTCCTGGTGGTTGTTGTGTATCATGCCCCGCCCTCACTCCTGGTGGTTGTTGTGTATCATGCACCACCCTCACTCCTGGTGGTTGTTGTGTATCATGCACCACCCTCACTCCTGGTGGTTATTGTGTATCATGCACCACCCTCACTCCTGGTGGTTGTTGTGTATCATGCACCAGCCTCACTCCTGGTGGTTATTGTGTATCATGCACCACCCTCACTCCTGGTGGTTGTTATGTATCATGCACCACCCTCACTCCTGGTGGTTGTTGTGTATCATGCACCACCCTCACTCCTGGTGGTTATTGTGTATCATGCACCAGCCTCACTCCTGGTGGTTGTTGTGTATCATGCACCAGCCTCACTCCTGGTGGTTATTGTGTATCATGCACCACCCTCACTCCTGGTGGTTGTTGTGTATCATGCACCAGCCTCACTCCTGGTGGTTGTTGTGTATCATGCACCACCCTCACTCCTGGTGGTTATTGTGTATCATGCACCAGCCTCACTCCTGGTGGTTGTTGTGTATCATGCACCAGCCTCACTCCTGGTGGTTGTTGTGTGTCATGCCCCGCCCTCACCCCTGGTTGTTGTTGTGTATCATGCACCACCCTAACTCCTGGTGGTTGTTATGTATCATGCACCAGCCTCACTCCTGGTGGTTGTTGTGTATCATGCCCCGCCCTCACTCCTGGTGGTTGTTGTGTATCATGCACCACCCTCACTCCTGGTGGTTGTTATGTATCATGCAACACCCTCACTCCTGGTGGTTGTTGTGTATCATGCTCCGCCCTCACTCCTGGTGGTTGTTATGTATCATGCACAACACTCACTCGTGGTGGTTGTTGTGTATCATGCACCACCCTCACTCCTGGTGGTTATTGTGTATCATGAACCACCCTCACTCCTCGTGGTTGTTGTGTATCATGCACCAGCCTCACTCCTGGTGGTTATTGTGTATCATGCACCACCCTCACTCCTGGTGGTTGTTGTGTATCATGCCCCGCCCTCACTCCTGGTTGTTGTTGTGTATCATGCACCACCCTCACTCCTGGTGGTTGTTGTGTATCATGCACCAGCCTCACTCCTGGTGGTTATTGTGTATCATGCACCACCCTCACTCCTGGTGGTTGTTATGTATCATGCACCACCCTCACTCCTGGTGGTTGTTGTGTATCATGCACCACCCTCACTCCTGGTGGTTATTGTGTATCATGCACCAGCCTCACTCCTGGTGGTTGTTGTGTATCATGCACCAGCCTCACTCCTGGTGGTTATTGTGTATCATGCACCACCCTCACTCCTGGTGGTTGTTGTGTATCATGCCCCGCCCTCACCCCTGGTTGTTGTTGTGTATCATGCACCACCCTAACTCCTGGTGGTTGTTGTGTATCATGCACCAGCCTCACTCCTGGTTGTTGTTGTGTATCATGCACCAGCCTCACTCCTGGTGGTTATTGTGTATCATGCACCAGCCTCACTCCTGGTGGTTGTTGTGTATCATGCACCGCCCTCACTCCTGGTGGTTATTGTGTATCATGCACCAGCCTCACTCCTGGTTGTTGTTATGTATCATGCACCACCCTCACTCCTGGTGGTTGTTGTGTGTCATGCCCCGCCCTCACCCCTGGTTGTTGTTGTGTATCATGCACCACCCTAACTCCTGGTGGTTGTTATGTATCATGCACCAGCCTCACTCCTGGTGGTTGTTGTGTATCATGCCCCGCCCTCACTCCTGGTGGTTGTTGTGTATCATGCACCACCCTCACTCCTGGTGGTTGTTGTGTATCATGCAACACCCTCACTCCTGGTGGTTGTTGTGTATCATGCTCCGCCCTCACTCCTGGTGGTTGTTATGTATCATGCACAACCCTCACTCGTGGTGGTTGTTGTGTATCATGCACCACCCTCACTCCTGGTGGTTATTGTGTATCATGCACCACCCTCACTCCTGGTGGTTGTTGTGTATCATGCACCAGCCTCACTCCTGGTGGTTATTGTGTATCATGCACCACCCTCACTCCTGGTGGTTGTTATGTATCATGCACCACCCTCACTCCTGGTGGTTATTGTGTATCATGCACCACCCTCACTCCTGGTGGTTGTTGTGTATCATGCACCAGCCTCACTCCTGGTGGTTATTGTGTATCATGCACCACCCTCACTCCTGGTGGTTGTTATGTATCATGCACCACCCTCACTCCTGGTGGTTATTGTGTATCATGCACCACCCTCACTCCTGGTGGTTGTTGTGTATCATGCACCACCCTCACTCCTGGTGGTTGTTATGTATCATGCACCACCCTCACTCCTGGTGGTTATTGTGTATCATGCACCACCCTCACTCCTGGTGGTTGTTGTGTATCATGCCCCGCCCTCACTCCTGGTGGTTGTTGTGTATCATGCACCACCCTCACTCCTGGTGGTTGTTGTGTATCATGCACCACCCTCACTCCTGGTGGTTATTGTGTATCATGCACCACCCTCACTCCTGGTGGTTGTTGTGTATCATGCACCAGCCTCACTCCTGGTGGTTATTGTGTATCATGCACCACCCTCACTCCTGGTGGTTGTTATGTATCATGCACCACCCTCACTCCTGGTGGTTGTTGTGTATCATGCACCACCCTCACTCCTGGTGGTTATTGTGTATCATGCACCAGCCTCACTCCTGGTGGTTGTTGTGTATCATGCACCAGCCTCACTCCTGGTGGTTATTGTGTATCATGCACCACCCTCACTCCTGGTGGTTGTTGTGTATCATGCACCAGCCTCACTCCTGGTGGTTGTTGTGTATCATGCACCACCCTCACTCCTGGTGGTTATTGTGTATCATGCACCAGCCTCACTCCTGGTGGTTGTTGTGTATCATGCACCAGCCTCACTCCTGGTGGTTGTTGTGTGTCATGCCCCGCCCTCACTCCTGGTTGTTGTTGTGTATCATGCACCACCCTAACTCCTGGTGGTTGTTATGTATCATGCACCAGCCTCACTCCTGGTGGTTGTTGTGTATCATGCCCCGCCCTCACTCCTGGTGGTTGTTGTGTATCATGCACCACCCTCACTCCTGGTGGTTGTTATGTATCATGCAACACCCTCACTCCTGGTGGTTGTTGTGTATCATGCTCCGCCCTCACTCCTGGTGGTTGTTATGTATCATGCACAACACTCACTCGTGGTGGTTGTTGTGTATCATGCACCACCCTCACTCCTGGTGGTTATTGTGTATCATGAACCACCCTCACTCCTCGTGGTTGTTGTGTATCATGCACCAGCCTCACTCCTGGTGGTTATTGTGTATCATGCACCACCCTCACTCCTGGTGGTTGTTGTGTATCATGCCCCGCCCTCACTCCTGGTTGTTGTTGTGTATCATGCACCACCCTCACTCCTGGTGGTTGTTGTGTATCATGCACCAGCCTCACTCCTGGTGGTTATTGTGTATCATGCACCACCCTCACTCCTGGTGGTTGTTATGTATCATGCACCACCCTCACTCCTGGTGGTTGTTGTGTATCATGCACCACCCTCACTCCTGGTGGTTATTGTGTATCATGCACCAGCCTCACTCCTGGTGGTTGTTGTGTATCATGCACCAGCCTCACTCCTGGTGGTTATTGTGTATCATGCACCACCCTCACTCCTGGTGGTTGTTGTGTATCATGCCCCGCCCTCACCCCTGGTTGTTGTTGTGTATCATGCACCACCCTAACTCCTGGTGGTTGTTGTGTATCATGCACCAGCCTCACTCCTAGTTGTTGTTGTGTATCATGCACCAGCCTCACTCCTGGTGGTTATTGTGTATCATGCACCAGCCTCACTCCTGGTGGTTGTTGTGTATCATGCACCGCCCTCACTCCTGGTGGTTATTGTGTATCATGCACCAGCCTCACTCCTGGTTGTTGTTATGTATCATGCACCACCCTCACTCCTGGTGGTTGTTGTGTGTCATGCCCCGCCCTCACCCCTGGTTGTTGTTGTGTATCATGCACCACCCTAACTCCTGGTGGTTGTTATGTATCATGCACCAGCCTCACTCCTGGTGGTTGTTGTGTATCATGCCCCGCCCTCACTCCTGGTGGTTGTTGTGTATCATGCACCACCCTCACTCCTGGTGGTTGTTGTGTATCATGCAACACCCTCACTCCTGGTGGTTGTTGTGTATCATGCTCCGCCCTCACTCCTGGTGGTTGTTATGTATCATGCACAACCCTCACTCGTGGTGGTTGTTGTGTATCATGCACCACCCTCACTCCTGGTGGTTATTGTGTATCATGCACCACCCTCACTCCTGGTGGTTGTTGTGTATCATGCACCAGCCTCACTCCTGGTGGTTATTGTGTATCATGCACCAGCCTCACTCCTGGTGGTTGTTATGTATCATGCACCACCCTCACTCCTGGTGGTTGTTACGTATCATGCACCACCCTCACTCCTGGTGGTTGTTGTGTATCATGCACCACCCTCACTTCTGGTGGTTGTTGTGTATCATGCACCAGCCTCACTCCTGGTGGTTATTGTGTATCATGCACCAGCCTCACTCCTGGTGGTTGTTGTGTATCATGCACCAGCCTCACTCCTGGTGGTTATTGTGTATCATGCACCACCCTCACTCCTGGTGGTTGTTGTGTATCATGCCCCGCCCTCACCCCTGGTTGTTGTTGTGTATCATGCACCACCCTCACTCCTGGTGGTTGTTATGTATCATGCACCAGCCTCACTCCTGGTTGTTGTTGTGTATCATGCACCACCCTCACTCCTGGTGGTTGTTGTGTATCATGCACCACCCTCACTCCTAGTGGTTATTGTGTATCATGCACCAGCCTCACTCCTGGTGGTTGTTGTGTATCATGCACCAGCCTCACTCCTGGTGGTTATTGTGTATCATGCACCAGCCTCACTCCTGGTGGTTGTTGTGTGTCATGCCCCGCCCTCACCCCTGGTTGTTGTTGTGTATCATGCACCACCCTAACTCCTGGTGGTTGTTATGTATCATGCACCAGCCTCACTCCTGGTTGTTGCTGTGTATCATGCACCACCCTCACTCCTGGTGGTTGTTGTGTATCATGCACCACCCTCACTCCTGGTGGTTGTTATGTATCATGCCCCGCCCTCACTCCTGGTGGTTGTCGTGTATCATGCACCACCCTCACTCCTGGTGGTTATTGTGTATCATGCACCAGCCTCACTCCTGGTGGTTGTTGTGTATCATGCACCAGCCTCACTCCTGGTGGTTATTGTGTATCATGCACCACCCTCACTGCTGGTGGTTGTTGTGTATCATGCCCCGCCCTCACTCCTGGTGGTTGTTGTGTATCATGCACCACCCTCACTCCTGGTGGTTGTTGTGTATCATGCACCAGCCTCACTCCTGGTGGTTGTTATGTATCATGCACCAGCCTCACTCCTGGTTGTTGTTGTGTATCATGCACCACCCTCACTCCTGGTGGTTGTTGTGTATCATACACCACCCTCACTCCTGGTGGTTGTTATGTATCATGCCCCGCCCTCACACCTGGTTGTTGTTGTGTATCATGCACCAGCCTCACTCCTGGTGGTTATTGTGTATCATGCACCGCCCTCACTCCTGGTTGTTGTTGTGTATCATGCACCACCCTCACTCCTGGTGGTTGTTATGTATCATGCCCCGCCCTCACTCCTGGTGGTTGTTGTGTATCATGCACCAGCCTCACTCCTGGTGGTTATTGTGTATCATGCACCAGCCTCACTCCTGGTGGTTGTTGTGTATCATGCACCAGCCTCACTCCTGGTGGTTATTGTGTATCATGCACCACCCTCACTCCTGGTGGTTGTTATGTATCATGCACCACCCTCACTCCTGGTGGTTGTTGTGTATCATGCACCACCCTCACTCCTGGTGGTTATTGTGTATCATGCACCAGCCTCACTCCTGGTGGTTGTTGTGTATCATGCACCAGCCTCACTCCTGGTGGTTATTGTGTATCATGCACCACCCTCACTCCTGGTGGTTGTTGTGTATCATGCCCCGCCCTCACCCCTGGTTGTTGTTGTGTATCATGCACCACCCTCACTCCTGGTGGTTGTTGTGTATCATGCACCAGCCTCACTCCTGGTTGTTGTTGTGTATCATGCACCAGCCTCACTCCTGGTGGTTATTGCGTATCATGCACCAGCCTCACTCCTGGTGGTTGTTGTGTATCATGCACCGCCCTCACTCCTCGTGGTTATTGTGTATCATGCACCAGCCTCACTCCTGGTTGTTGTTATGTATCATGCACCACCCTCACTCCTGGTGGTTGTTATGTATCATGCACCGGCCTCACTCCTGGTTGTTGTTGTGTATCATGCACCACCCTCACTCCTGGTGGTTGTTGTGTATCATGCACCACCCTCACTCCTGGTGGTTATTGTGTATCATGCACCAGCCTCACTCCTGGTGGTTGTTGTGTATCATGCACCAGCCTCACTCCTGGTGGTTGTTGTGTGTCATGCCCCGCCCTCACCCCTGGTTGTTGTTATGTATCATGCACCAGCCTCACTCCTGGTGGTTGTTATGTATCATGCACCAGCCTCACTCCTGGTGGTTGTTGTGTATCATGCCCCGCCCTCACTCCTGGTGGTTGTTGTGTATCATGCACCACCCTCACTCCTGGTGGTTGTTATGTATCATGCAACACCCTCACTCCTGGTGGTTGTTGTGTATCATGCTCCGCCCTCACTCCTGGTGGTTGTTATGTATCATGCACAACCCTCACTCGTGGTGGTTGTTGTGTATCATGCACCACCCTCACTCCTGGTGGTTATTGTGTATCATGAACCACCCTCACTCCTCGTGGTTGTTGTGTATCATGCACCACCCTCACTCCTGGTGGTTATTGTGTATCATGCACCACCCTCACTCCTGGTGGTTGTTGTGTATCATGCCCCGCCCTCACTCCTGGTTGTTGTTGTGTATCATGCACCACCCTCACTCCTGGTGGTTGTTGTGTATCATGCACCACCCTCACTCCTGGTGGTTATTGTGTATCATGCACCACCCTCACTCCTGGTGGTTGTTGTGTATCATGCACCAGCCTCACTCCTGGTGGTTATTGTGTATCATGCACCACCCTCACTCCTGGTGGTTGTTATGTATCATGCACCACCCTCACTCCTGGTGGTTGTTGTGTATCATGCACCACCCTCACTCCTGGTGGTTCTTGTGTATCATGCACCAGCCTCACTCCTGGTGGTTGTTGTGTATCATGCACCAGCCTCACTCTTGGTGGTTATTGTGTATCATGCACCACCCTCACTCCTGGTGGTTGTTGTGTATCATGCCCCGCCCTCACCCCTGGTTGTTGTTGTGTATCATGCACCACCCTAACTCCTGGTGGTTGTTATGTATCATGCACCAGCCTCACTCCTGGTTGTTGTTGTGTATCATGCACCAGCCTCACTCCTGGTGGTTATTGTGTATCATGCACCAGCCTCACTCCTGGTGGTTGTTGTGTATCATGCACCGCCCTCACTCCTGGTGGTTATTGTGTATCATGCACCAGCCTCACTCCTGGTTGTTGTTATGTATCATGCACCACCCTCACTCCTGGTGGTTGTTGTGTGTCATGCCCCGCCCTCACCCCTGGTTGTTGTTGTGTATCATGCACCACCCTAACTCCTGGTGGTTGTTATGTATCATGCACCAGCCTCACTCCTGGTGGTTGTTGTGTATCATGCCCCGCCCTCACTCCTGGTGGTTGTTGTGTATCATGCACCACCCTCACTCCTGGTGGTTGTTGTGTATCATGCAACACCCTCACTCCTGGTGGTTGTTGTGTATCATGCTCCGCCCTCACTCCTGGTGGTTGTTATGTATCATGCACAACCCTCACTCGTGGTGGTTGTTGTGTATCATGCACCACCCTCACTCCTGGTGGTTATTGTGTATCATGCACCACCCTCACTCCTGGTGGTTGTTGTGTATCATGCACCAGCCTCACTCCTGGTGGTTATTGTGTATCATGCACCAGCCTCACTCCTGGTGGTTGTTATGTATCATGCACCACCCTCACTCCTGGTGGTTGTTACGTATCATGCACCACCCTCACTCCTGGTGGTTGTTGTGTATCATGCACCACCCTCACTTCTGGTGGTTGTTGTGTATCATGCACCAGCCTCACTCCTGGTGGTTATTGTGTATCATGCACCAGCCTCACTCCTGGTGGTTGTTGTGTATCATGCACCAGCCTCACTCCTGGTGGTTATTGTGTATCATGCACCACCCTCACTCCTGGTGGTTGTTGTGTATCATGCCCCGCCCTCACCCCTGGTTGTTGTTGTGTATCATGCACCACCCTCACTCCTGGTGGTTGTTATGTATCATGCACCAGCCTCACTCCTGGTTGTTGTTGTGTATCATGCACCACCCTCACTCCTGGTGGTTGTTGTGTATCATGCACCACCCTCACTCCTAGTGGTTATTGTGTATCATGCACCAGCCTCACTCCTGGTGGTTGTTGTGTATCATGCACCAGCCTCACTCCTGGTGGTTATTGTGTATCATGCACCAGCCTCACTCCTGGTGGTTGTTGTGTGTCATGCCCCGCCCTCACCCCTGGTTGTACTTGTGTATCATGCACCACCCTAACTCCTGGTGGTTGTTATGTATCATGC
The DNA here is from genome assembly GCA_964036045.1 of Eutreptiella sp. 'Long Island Sound 2002'. Lineage (NCBI taxonomy): Eukaryota > Euglenozoa > Euglenophyceae > Eutreptiales > Eutreptiaceae > Eutreptiella > Eutreptiella sp. 'Long Island Sound 2002'. Next base: position 87,883,458 of record OZ038384.1, read on the forward strand.
ACCAGCCTCACTCCTGGTTGTTGCTGTGTATCATGCACCAGCCTCACTCCTGGTGGTTTTTATGTATCATGCACCACCCTCACTCCTGGTGGTTATTGTGTATCATGCACCAGCCTCACTCCTGGTGGTTGTTGTGTATCATGCCCCGCCCTCACTCCTGGTGGTTGTTGTGTATCATGCCCCGCCCTCACTCCTGGTGGTTGTTGTGTATCATGCACCACCCTCACTCCTGGTGGTTGTTGTGTATCATGCACCACCCTCACTCCCGGTGGTTGTTATGTATCATGCACCAGCCTCACTCCTGGTGGTTGTTGTGTATCATGCACCAGCCTCACTCCTGGTGGTTATTGTGTATCATGCACCAGCCTCACTCCTGGTGGTTGTTGTGTATCATGCCCCGCCCTCACTCCTGGTGGTTGTTGTGTATCATGCCCCGCCCTCACTCCTGGTGGTTGTTGTGTATCATGCACCACCCTCACTCCTGGTGGTTGTTGTGTATCATGCACCACCCTCACTCCTGGTGGTTGTTGTGTATCATGCACCAGCCTCACTCCTGGTGGTTGTTATGTATCATGCACCAGCCTCACTCCTGGTTGTTGTTGTGTATCATGCACCACCCTCACTCCTGGTGGTTGTTGTGTATCATACACCACCCTCACTCCTGGTGGTTGTTATGTATCATGCCCCGCCCTCACACCTGGTTGTTGTTGTGTATCATGCACCAGCCTCACTCCTGGTGGTTATTGTGTATCATGCACCGCCCTCACTCCTGGTTGTTGTTGTGTATCATGCACCACCCTCACTCCCGGTGGTTGTTATGTATCATGCCCCGCCCTCACTCCTGGTGGTTGTTGTGTATCATGCACCAGCCTCACTCCTGGTGGTTATTGTGTATCATGCACCAGCCTCACTCCTGGTGGTTGTTGTGTATCATGCACCAGCCTCACTCCTGGTGGTTGTTGTGTATCATGCACCAGCCTCACTCCTGGTGGTTGTTATGTATCATGCACCGCCCTCACTCCTGGTGGTTGTTATGTATCATGCACCACCCTCACTCGTGGTTGTTGTTGTGTATCATGCACCACCCTCACTCCTGGTGGTTATTGTGTATCATGCACCACCCTCACTCCTGGTGGTTGTTGTGTATCATGCACCACCCTCACTCCTGGTGGTTGTTGTGTATCATGCACCACCCTCACTCCTGGTGGTTATTGTGTATCATGCACCAGCCTCACTCCTGGTGATTATTGTGTATCATGCACCACCCTCACTCCTGGTGGTTGTTGTGTATCATGCCCCGCCCTCACTCCTGGTTGTTGTTGTGTATCATGCACCACCCTCACTCCTGGTGGTTGTTGTGTATCATGCACCAGCCTCACTCCTGGTGGTTGTTGTGTATCATGCACCAGCCTCACTCCTGGTGGTTATTGTGTATCATGCACCACCCTCACTCTTGGTGGTTGTTGTGTATCATGCCCCGCCCTCACTCCTGGTGGTTGTTGTGTATCATGCACCACCCTCACTCCTGGTGGTTGTTGTGTATCATGCACCAGCCTCACTCCTGGTGGTTGTTGTGTATCATGCACCGCCCTCACTCCTGGTTGTTGTTGTGTATCATGCACCACCCTCACTCCTGGTGGTTGTTATGTATCATGCACCAGCCTCACTCCTGGTGGTTGTTGTGTATCATGCACCACCCTCACTCCTGGTGGTTGTTGTGTATCATGCACCAGCCTCACTCCTGGTGGTTATTGTGTATCATGCACCAGCCTCACTCCTGGTGGTTTTTATGTATCATGCACCACCCTCACTCCTGGTGGTTATTGTGTATCATGCACCAGCCTCACTCCTGGTGGTTGTTGTGTATCATGCCCCGCCCTCACTCCTGGTGGTTGTTGTGTATCATGCACCACCCTCACTCCTGGTGGTTGTTGTGTATCATGCACCAGCCTCACTCCTGGTGGTTATTGTGTATCATGCACCAGCCTCACTCCTGGTGGTTGTTGTGTATCATGCACCACCCTCACTCCTGGTGGTTGTTGTGTATCATGCACCAGCCTCACTCATGGTGGTTATTGTGTATCATGCACCACCCTCACTCCTGGTGGTTGTTGTGTATCATGCACCACCCTCACTCCTGGTGGTTGTTGTGTATCATGCACCACCCTCACTCCTGGTGGTTATTGTGTATCATGCACCACCCTCACTCTTGGTGGTTGTTGTGTATCATGCCCCGCCCTCACTCCTGGTGGTTGTTGTGTATCATGCACCACCCTCACTCCTGGTGATTATTGTGTATCATGCACCACCCTCACTCCTGGTGGTTGTGGTGTATCATGCCCCGCCCTCACTCCTGGTTGTTGTTGTGTATCATGCACCACCCTCACTCCTGGTGGTTGTTGTGTATCATGCACCAGCCTCACTCCTGGTGGTTGTTGTGTATCATGCACCAGCCTCACTCCTGGTGGTTATTGTGTATCATGCACCACCCTCACTCTTGGTGGTTGTTGTGTATCATGCCCCGCCCTCACTCCTGGTGGTTGTTGTGTATCATGCACCACCCTCACTCCTGGTGGTTGTTGTGTATCATGCACCAGCCTCACTCCTGGTGGTTGTTGTGTATCATGCACCGCCCTCACTCCCGGTTGTTGTTGTGTATCATGCACCACCCTCACTCCTGGTGGTTGTTATGTATCATGCACCAGCCTCACTCCTGGTGGTTGTTGTGTATCATGCACCACCCTCACTCCTGGTGGTTGTTGTGTATCATGCACCAGCCTCACTCCTGGTGGTTATTGTGTATCATGCACCAGCCTCACTCCTGGTGGTTTTTATGTATCATGCACCACCCTCACTCCTGGTGGTTATTGTGTATCATGCACCAGCCTCACTCCTGGTGGTTGTTGTGTATCATGCCCCGCCCTCACTCCTGGTGGTTGTTGTGTATCATGCCCCGCCCTCACTCCTGGTGGTTGTTGTGTATCATGCACCACCCTCACTCCTGGTGGTTGTTGTGTATCATGCACCACCCTCACTCCCGGTGGTTGTTATGTATCATGCACCAGCCTCACTCCTGGTGGTTGTTGTGTATCATGCACCAGCCTCACTCCTGGTGGTTATTGTGTATCATGCACCAGCCTCACTCCTGGTGGTTGTTGTGTATCATGCCCCGCCCTCACTCCTGGTGGTTGTTGTGTATCATGCCCCGCCCTCACTCCTGGTGGTTGTTGTGTATCATGCACCACCCTCACTCCTGGTGGTTGTTGTGTATCATGCACCACCCTCACTCCCGGTGGTTGTTATGTATCATGCACCAGCCTCACTCCTGGTGGTTGTTATGTATCATGCACCAGCCTCACTCCTGGTGGTTATTGTGTATCATGCACCAGCCTCACTCCTGGTGGTTGTTGTGTATCATGCACCACCCTCACTCCTGGTGGTTGTTGTGTATCATGCCCCGCCCTCACTCCTGGTGGTTGTTGTGTATCATGCACCACCCTCACTCCTGGTGGTTGTTGTGTATCATGCAACACCCTCACTCCTGGTGGTTGTTGTGTATCATGCACCACCCTCACTCCCGGTGGTTGTTATGTATCATGCACCAGCCTCACTCCTGGTGGTTGTTGTGTATCATGCACCACCCTCACTCCTGGTGGTTGTTGTGTATCATGCACCACCCTCACTCCTGGTGGTTGTTATGTATCATGCCCCGCCCTCACACCTGGTTGTTGTTGTGTATCATGCACCAGCCTCACTCCTGGTGGTTATTGTGTATCATGCACCGCCCTCACTCCTGGTTGTTGTTGTGTATCATGCACCACCCTCACTCCTGGTGGTTGTTATGTATCATGCCCCGCCCTCACTCCTGGTGGTTGTTGTGTATCATGCACCAGCCTCACTCCTGGTGGTTATTGTGTATCATGCACCAGCCTCACTCCTGGTGGTTGTTGTGTATCATGCACCAGCCTCACTCCTGGTGGTTGTTGTGTATCATGCACCAGCCTCACTCCTGGTGGTTGTTATGTATCATGCACCGCCCTCACTCCTGGTGGTTGTTATGTATCATGCACCACCCTCACTCGTGGTTGTTGTTGTGTATCATGCACCACCCTCACTCCTGGTGGTTATTGTGTATCATGCACCACCCTCACTCCTGGTGGTTGTTATGTATCATGCACCACCCTCACTCCTGGTGGTTGTTGTGTATCATGCACCACCCTCACTCCTGGTGGTTATTGTGTATCATGCACCAGCCTCACTCCTGGTGATTATTGTGTATCATGCACCACCCTCACTCCTGGTGGTTGTTGTGTATCATGCCCCGCCCTCACTCCTGGTTGTTGTTGTGTATCATGCACCACCCTCACTCCTGGTGGTTGTTGTGTATCATGCACCAGCCTCACTCCTGGTGGTTGTTGTGTATCATGCACCAGCCTCACTCCTGGTGGTTATTGTGTATCATGCACCACCCTCACTCTTGGTGGTTGTTGTGTATCATGCCCCGCCCTCACTCCTGGTGGTTGTTGTGTATCATGCACCACCCTCACTCCTGGTGGTTGTTGTGTATCATGCACCAGCCTCACTCCTGGTGGTTGTTGTGTATCATGCACCGCCCTCACTCCTGGTTGTTGTTGTGTATCATGCACCACCCTCACTCCTGGTGGTTGTTATGTATCATGCACCAGCCTCACTCCTGGTGGTTGTTGTGTATCATGCACCACCCTCACTCCTGGTGGTTGTTGTGTATCATGCACCAGCCTCACTCCTGGTGGTTATTGTGTATCATGCACCAGCCTCACTCCTGGTGGTTTTTATGTATCATGCACCACCCTCACTCCTGGTGGTTATTGTGTATCATGCACCAGCCTCACTCCTGGTGGTTGTTGTGTATCATGCCCCGCCCTCACTCCTGGTGGTTGTTGTGTATCATGCACCACCCTCACTCCTGGTGGTTGTTGTGTATCATGCACCAGCCTCACTCCTGGTGGTTGTTGTGTATCATGCACCAGCCTCACTCCTGGTGGTTGTTGTGTATCATGCACCACCCTCACTCCTGGTGGTTGTTGTGTATCATGCACCAGCCTCACTCCTGGTGGTTATTGTGTATCATGCACCAGCCTCACTCCTGGTGGTTTTTATGTATCATGCACCACCCTCACTCCTGGTGGTTATTGTGTATCATGCACCAGCCTCACTCCTGGTGGTTGTTGTGTATCATGCCCCGCCCTCACTCCTGGTGGTTGTTGTGTATCATGCACCACCCTCACTCCTGGTGGTTGTTGTGTATCATGCACCAGCCTCACTCCTGGTGGTTATTGTGTATCATGCACCAGCCTCACTCCTGGTGGTTGTTGTGTATCATGCACCACCCTCACTCCTGGTGGTTGTTGTGTATCATGCCCCGCCCTCACTCCTGGTGGTTGTTGTGTATCATGCACCACCCTCACTCCTGGTGGTTGTTGTGTATCATGCAACACCCTCACTCCTGGTGGTTGTTGTGTATCATGCACCACCCTCACTCCCGGTGGTTGTTATGTATTATGCACCAGCCTCACTCCTGGTGGTTGTTGTGTATCATGCACCACCCTCACTCCTGGTGGTTGTTATGTATCATGCACCACCCTCACTCCTGGTGGTTGTTGTGTATCATGCACCAGCCTCACTCCTGGTGGTTGTTGTGTATCATGCACCACCCTCACTCCTGGTGGTTGTTATGTATCATGCACCACCCTCACTCCTGGTGGTTGTTGTGTATCATGCACCACCCTCACTCCTGGTGGTTATTGTGTATCATGCACCACCCTCACTCCTGGTGGTTGTTGTGTATCATGCACCAGCCTCACTCCTGGTGGTTATTGTGTATCATGCACCACCCTCACTCTTGGTGGTTGTTGTGTATCATGCACCAGCCTCACTCCTGGTGGTTGTTGTGTATCATGCACCAGCCTCACTCCTGGTGGTTATTGTGTATCATGCACCAGCCTCACTCCTGGTGGTTGTTGTGTATCATGCCCCGCCCTCACTCCTGGTTGTTGTTATGTATCATGCACCAGCCTCACTCCTGATGGTTGTTGTGTATCATGCACCAGCCTCACTCCTGGTGGTTGTTGTGTATCATGCACCAGCCTCACTCCTGGTGGTTATTGTGTATCATGCACCACGCTCACTCCTGGTGGTTGTTGTGTATCATGCCCCGCCCTCACTCCTGGTTGTTGTTGTGTATCATGCACCACCCTCACTCCTGGTGGTTATTGTGTATCATGCACCAGCCTCACTCCTGGTGGTTGTTGTGTATCATGCACCAGCCTCACTCCTGGTGGTTGTTGTGTATCATGCACCACCCTCACTCCTGGTGGTTGTTGTGTATCATGCACCACCCTCACTCCTGGTTGTTGTTGTGTATCATGCACCAGCCTCACTCCTGGTGGTTGTTGTGTATCATGCACCACCCTCACTCCTGGTGGTTATTGTGTATCATGCACCAGCCTCACTCCTGGTGGTTGTTGTGTATCACGCACCACCCTCACTCCTGGTGGTTGTTGTGTATCATGCACCAGCCTCACTCCTGGTGGTTATTGTGTATCATGCACCACCCTCACTCCTGGTGGTTGTTATGTATCATGCACCACCCTCACTCCTGGTGGTTGTTGTGTATCATGCACCACCCTCACTCCTGGTGGTTATTGTGTATCATGCACCACCCTCACTCCTGGTGGTTGTTGTGTATCATGCACCACCCTCACTCCTGGTGGTCATTGTGTATCATGCACCACCCTCACTCCTGGTGGTTGTTGTGTATCATGCCCCGCCCTCACTCCTGGTGGTTGTTGTGTATCATGCACCACCCTCACTCCCGGTGGTTGTTGTGTATCATGCACCAGCCTCACTCCTGGTGGTTATTGTGTATCATGCACCAGCCTCACTCCTGGTGGTTGTTGTGTATCATGCACCACCCTCACTCCTGGTGGTTGTTGTGTATCATGCCCCGCCCTCACTCCTGGTGGTTGTTGTGTATCATGCACCACCCTCACTCCTGGTGGTTGTTGTGTATCATGCAACACCCTCACTCCTGGTGGTTGTTGTGTATCATGCACCACCCTCACTCCCGGTGGTTGTTATGTATCATGCACCAGCCTCACTCCTGGTGGTTGTTGTGTATCATGCACCACCCTCACTCCTGGTGGTTGTTATGTATCATGCACCACCCTCACTCCTGGTGGTTGTTGTGTATCATGCACCAGCCTCACTCCTGGTGGTTGTTGTGTATCATGCACCAGCCTCACTCCTGGTGGTTGTTATGTATCATGCACCACCCTCACTCCTGGTGGTTGTTGTGTATCATGCACCACCCTCACTCCTGGTGGTTATTGTGTATCATGCACCACCCTCACTCCTGGTGGTTGTTGTGTATCATGCACCAGCCTCACTCCTGGTGGTTATTGTGTATCATGCACCACCCTCACTCCTGGTGGTTGTTGTGTATCATGCACCAGCCTCACTCCTGGTGGTTGTTGTGTATCATGCACCAGCCTCACTCCTGGTGGTTATTGTGTATCATGCACCAGCCTCACTCCTGGTGGTTGTTGTGTATCATGCCCCGCCCTCACTCTTGGTGGTTGTTGTGTATCATGCACCACCCTCACTCCTGGTGGTTGTTGTGTATCATGCACCAGCCTCACTCCTGGTGGTTGTTGTGTATCATGCACCACCCTCACTCCTGGTGGTTGTTGTGTATCATGCACCAGCCTCACTCCTGGTGGTTATTGTGTATCATGCACCAGCCTCACTCCTGGTGGTTGTTGTGTATCATGCACCACCCTCACTCCTGGTGGTTGTTGTGTATCATGCCCCGCCCTCACTCCTGGTGGTTGTTGTGTATCATGCACCACCCTCACTCCTGGTGGTTGTTGTGTATCATGCAACACCCTCACTCCTGGTGGTTGTTGTGTATCATGCACCACCCTCACTCCCGGTGGTTGTTATGTATCATGCACCAGCCTCACTCCTGGTGGTTGTTGTGTATCATGCACCACCCTCACTCCTGGTGGTTGTTATGTATCATGCACCACCCTCACTCCTGGTGGTTGTTGTGTATCATGCACCAGCCTCACTCCTGGTGGTTGTTGTGTATCATGCACCACCCTCACTCCTGGTGGTTGTTATGTATCATGCACCACCCTCACTCCTGGTGGTTGTTGTGTATCATGCACCACCCTCACTCCTGGTGGTTATTGTGTATCATGCACCAGCCTCACTCCTGGTGGTTGTTGTGTATCATGCACCAGCCTCACTCCTGGTGGTTGTTATGTATCATGCACCACCCTCACTCCTGGTGGTTGTTGTGTATCATGCCCCGCCCTCACTCCTGGTGGTTGTTGTGTATCATGCACCACCCTCACTCCTGGTGGTTGTTGTGTATCATGCAACACCCTCACTCCTGGTGGTTGTTGTGTATCATGCACCACCCTCACTCCCGGTGGTTGTTATGTATCATGCACCAGCCTCACTGCTGGTTGTTGTTGTGTATCATGCACCACCCTCACTCCTGGTGGTTGTTGTGTATCATGCACCACCCTCACTCCTGGTGGTTATTATGTATCATGCCCCGCCCTCACTCCTGGTGGTTGTTGTGTATCATGCACCACCCTCACTCCTGGTGGTTATTGTGTATCATGCACCACCCTCACTCCTGGTTGTTGTTGTGTATCATGCACCAGCCTCACTCCTGGTGGTTGTTATGTATCATGCACCAGCCTCACTCCTGGTGGTTGTTGTGTATCATGCACCACCCTCACTCTTGGTGGTTATTGTGTATCATGCACCAGCCTCACTCCTGGTGGTTGTTGTGTATCATGCACCACCCTCACTCCTGGTGGTTATTGTGTATCATGCACCACCCTCACTCCTGGTGGTTGTTGTGTATCATGCACCAGCCTCACTCCTGGTGGTTATTGTGTATCATGCACCACCCTCACTCCTGGTGGTTGTTGTGTATCATGCACCAGCCTCACTCCTGGTGGTTGTTGTGTATCATGCACCAGCCTCACTCCTGGTGGTTATTGTGTATCATGCACCAGCCTCACTCCTGGTGGTTGTTGTGTATCATGCCCCGCCCTCACTCTTGGTGGTTGTTGTGTATCATGCACCACCCTCACTCCTGGTGGTTGTTGTGTATCATGCACCAGCCTCACTCCTGGTGGTTGTTGTGTATCATGCACCACCCTCACTCCTGGTGGTTGTTGTGTATCATGCACCAGCCTCACTCCTGGTGGTTATTGTGTATCATGCACCAGCCTCACTCCTGGTGGTTGTTGTGTATCATGCACCACCCTCACTCCTGGTGGTTGTTGTGTATCATGCCCCGCCCTCACTCCTGGTGGTTGTTGTGTATCATGCACCACCCTCACTCCTGGTGGTTGTTGTGTATCATGCAACACCCTCACTCCTGGTGGTTGTTGTGTATCATGCACCACCCTCACTCCCGGTGGTTGTTATGTATCATGCACCAGCCTCACTCCTGGTGGTTGTTGTGTATCATGCACCACCCTCACTCCTGGTGGTTGTTATGTATCATGCACCACCCTCACTCCTGGTGGTTGTTGTGTATCATGCACCAGCCTCACTCCTGGTGGTTGTTGTGTATCATGCACCACCCTCACTCCTGGTGGTTGTTATGTATCATGCACCACCCTCACTCCTGGTGGTTGTTGTGTATCATGCACCACCCTCACTCCTGGTGGTTATTGTGTATCATGCACCAGCCTCACTCCTGGTGGTTGTTGTGTATCATGCACCAGCCTCACTCCTGGTGGTTGTTATGTATCATGCACCACCCTCACTCCTGGTGGTTGTTGTGTATCATGCCCCGCCCTCACTCCTGGTGGTTGTTGTGTATCATGCACCACCCTCACTCCTGGTGGTTGTTGTGTATCATGCAACACCCTCACTCCTGGTGGTTGTTGTGTATCATGCACCACCCTCACTCCCGGTGGTTGTTATGTATCATGCACCAGCCTCACTGCTGGTTGTTGTTGTGTATCATGCACCACCCTCACTCCTGGTGGTTGTTGTGTATCATGCACCACCCTCACTCCTGGTGGTTATTATGTATCATGCCCCGCCCTCACTCCTGGTGGTTGTTGTGTATCGTGCACCACCCTCACTCCTGGTGGTTATTGTGTATCATGCACCAGCCTCACTCCTGGTTGTTGTTGTGTATCATGCACCAGCCTCACTCCTGGTGGTTGTTATGTATCATGCACCAGCCTCACTCCTGGTGGTTGTTGTGTATCATGCACCACCCTCACTCTTGGTGGTTATTGTGTATCATGCACCAGCCTCACTCCTGGTGGTTGTTGTGTATCATGCACCAGCCTCACTCCTGGTGGCTGTTGTGTATCATGCACCAGCCTCACTCCTAGTGGTAGTTATGTATCATGCACCAGGCTCACTCCTGGTTGTTGTTGTGTATCATGCACCACCCTCACTCCTGGTGGTTGTTGTGTATCATGCACCAGCCTCACTCCTGGTGGTTGTTATGTATCATGCACCACCCTCACTCCTGGTGGTTGTTGTGTATCATGCACCACCCTCACTCCTGGTGGTTATTGTGTATCATGCACCACCCTCACTCCTGGTGGTTGTTGTGTATCATGCACCACCCTCACTCCTGGTGGTTATTGTGTATCATGCACCACCCTCACTCCTGGTGGTTGTTGTGTATCATGCACCAGCCTCACTCCTGGTTGTTGTTATGTATCATGCACCACCCTCACTCCTGGTGGTTGTTGTGTATCATGCACCACCCTCACTCCTGGTGGTTGTTGTGTATCATGCACCAGCCTCACTCCTGGTGGTTATTGTGTATCATGCACCAGCCTCACTCCTGGTGGTTGTTGTGTATCATGCCCCGCCCTCACTCCTGGTTGTTGTTGTGTATCATGCACCACCCTCACTCCTGGTGGTTATTGTGTATCATGCACCAGCCTCACTCCTGGTGGTTGTTGTGTATCATGCACCAGCCTCACTCCTGGTGGTTGTTGTGTATCATGCCCCGCCCTCACTCCTGGTGGTTATTGTGTATCATGCACCAGCCTCACTCCTGGTGGTTGTTGTGTATCATGCAACAGCCTCACTCCTGGTGGTTGTTGTGTATCATGCACCAGCCTCACTTCCGGTGGTTGTTATGTATCATGCACCAGCCTCACTCCTGGTTGTTGTTGTGTATCATGCACCACCCTCACTCCTGGTGGTTGTTGTGTATCATGCACCGCCCTCACTCCTGGTGGTTGTTATGTATCATGCCCCGCCCTCACTCCTGGTGGTTGTTGTGTATCATGCACCACCCTCACTCCTGGTGGTTATTGTGTATCATGCACCACCCTCACTCCTGGTTGTTGTTGTGTATCATGCACCACCCTCACTCCTGGTGGTTGTTATGTATCATGCACCAGCCTCAGTCTTGGTGGTTGTTGTGTATCATGCACCACCCTCACTCCTGGTGGTTATTGTGTATCATGCACCAGCCTCACTCCTGGTGGTTGTTGTGTATCATGCACCAGCCTCACTCCTGGTGGTTGTTGTGTAACATGCACCACCCTCACTCCTGGTGGTTGTTATGTATCATGCACCAGCCTCACTCCTGGTTGTTGTTGTGTATCATGCACCAGCCTCACTCCTGGTGGTTGTTGTGTATCATGCACCAGCCTCACTCCTGGTGGTTGTTATGTATCATGCACCAGCCTCACTCCTGGTTGTTGTTGTGTATCATGCACCACCCTCACTCCTGGTGGTTGTTGTGTATCATGCACCAGCCTCACTCCTGGTGGTTGTTATGTATCATGCACCACCCTCACTCCTGGTGGTTGTTGTGTATCATGCACCACCCTCACTCCTGGTGGTTATTGTGTATCATGCACCACCCTCACTCCTGGTGGTTGTTGTGTATCATGCACCAGCCTCACTCCTGGTGGTTATTGTGTATCATGCACCAGCCTCACTCCTGGTGGTTGTTGTGTATCATGCCCCGCCCTCACTCCTGGTTGTTGTTGTGTATCATGCACCACCCTCACTCCTGGTGGTTGTTGTGTATCATGCACCAGCCTCACTCCTGGTGGTTGTTATGTATCATGCCCCGCCCTCACTCCTGGTGGTTGTTGTGTATCATGCACCACCCTCACTCCTGGTTGTTGTTGTGTATCATGCACCACCCTCACTCCTGGTGGTTGTTATGTATCATGCACCAGCCTCACTCCTGGTGGTTGTTGTGTATCATGCACCAGCCTCACTCCTGGTGGTTATTGTGTATCATGCACCAGCCTCACTCCTGGTGGTTGTTGTGTATCATGCACCAGCCTCACTCCTGGTGGTTGTTGTGTATCATGCACCAGCCTCACTCCTGGTGGTTGTTATGTATCATGCACCAGCCTCACTCCTGGTTGTTGTTGTGTATCATGCACCAGCCTCACTCCTGGTGGTTATTGTGTATCATGCACCACCCTCACTCCTGGTGGTTGTTGTGTATCATGCACCAGCCTCACTCCTGGTGGTTATTGTGTATCATGCACCAGCCTCACTCCTGGTGGTTGTTGTGTATCATGCACCAGCCTCACTCCTGGTTGTTGTTGTGTATCATGCACCAGCCTCACTCCTGGTTGTTGTTGTGTATCATGCACCACCCTCACTCCTGGTGGTTATTGTGTATCATGCACCACCCTCACTCCTGGTGGTTGTTGTGTATCATGCACCAGCCTCACTCCTGGTGGTTATTGTGTATCATGCACCAGCCTCACTCCTGGTGGTTGTTGTGTATCATGCCCCGCCCTCACTCCTGGTTGTTGTTGTGTATCATGCACCACCCTCACTCCTGGTGGTTGTTGTGTATCATGCACCAGCCTCACTCCTGGTGGTTTTTATGTATCATGCCCCGCCCTCACTCCTGGTGGTTGTTGTGTATCATGCACCACCCTCACTCCTGGTTGTTGTTGTGTATCATGCACCACCCTCACTCCTGGTGGTTGTTATGTATCATGCACCAGCCTCACTCCTGGTGGTTGTTGTGTATCATGCACCAGCCTCACTCCTGGTGGTTATTGTGTATCATGCACCAGCCTCACTCCTGGTGGTTGTTGTGTATCATGCACCAGCCTCACTCCTGGTGGTTGTTGTGTATCATGCACCAGCCTCACTCCTGGTGGTTGTTATGTATCATGCACCAGCCTCACTCCTGGTTGTTGTTGTGTATCATGCACCAGCCTCACTCCTGGTGGTTGTTGTGTATCATGCACCAGCCTCACTCCTGGTGGTTGTCATGCATCATGCACCACCCTCACTCCTGGTGGTTGTTGTGTATCATGCACCACCCTCACTCGTGGTGGTTGTTGTGTATCATGCACCAGCCTCACTCCTGGTGGTTGTTATGTATCATGCACCACCCTCACTCCTGGTGGTTGTTGTGTATCATGCACCACCCTCACTCCTGGTGGTTATTGTGTATCATGCACCACCCTCACTCCTGGTGGTTGTTGTGTATCATGCCCCGCCCTCACTCCTGGTTGTTGTTATGTATCATGCACCCGCCTCACTCCTGGTGGTTGTTGTGTATCATGCACCAGCCTCACTCCTGGTGGTTGTTGTGTATCATGCACCAGCCTCACTCCTGGTGGTTGTTGTGTATCATGCACCACCCTCACTCCTGGTGGTTATTGTGTATCATGCACCACCCTCACTCCTGGTGGTTGTTGTGTATCATGCACCACCCTCACTCCTGGTTGTTGTTGTGTATCATGCACCAGCCTCACTCCTGGTGGTTGTTGTATATCATGCACCAGCCTCACTCCTGGTGGTTGTTGTGTATCATGCACCAGCCTCACTCCTGGTGGTTGTTATGTATCATGCACCACCCTCACTCCTGGTTGTTGTTGTGTATCATGCACCAGCCTCACTCCTGGTGGTTGTTGTGTATCATGCACCAGCCTCACTCCTGGTGGTTGTTGTGTATCATGCACCACCCTCACTCCTGGTGGTTATTGTGTATCATGCACCACCCTCACTCCTGGTGGTTGTTGTGTATCATGCCCCGCCCTCACTCCTGGTTGTTGTTGTGTATCATGCACGACCCTCACTCCTGGTGGTTGTTGTGTATCATGCACCAGCCTCACTCCTGGTGGTTGTTGTGTATCATGCACCACCCTCACTCCTGGTGGTTGTTGTGTATCATGCCCCGCCCTCACTCCTGGTTGTTGTTGTGTATCATGCACCACCCTAACTCCTGGTGGTTGTTGTGTATCATGCACCAGCCTCACTCCTGGTGGTTGTTGTGTATCATGCACCAGCCTCACTCCTGGTGGTTGTTGTGTATCATGCACCACCCTCACTCCTGGTGGTTATTGTGTATCATGCACCACCCTCACTCCTGGTGGTTGTTGTGTATCATGCCCCGCCCTCACTCCTGGTTGTTGTTGTGTATCATGCACCAGCCTCACTCCTGGTGGTTGTTGTGTATCATGCACCACCCTCACTCCTGGTGGTTGTTGTGTATCATGCACCACCCTCACTCCTGGTGGTTGTTGTGTATCATGCCCCGCCCTCACTCCTGGTTGTTGTTGTGTATCATGCACCACCCTAACTCCTGGTGGTTGTTGTGTATCATGCACCAGCCTCACTCCTGGTGGTTGTTGTGTATCATGCACCGCCCTCACTCCTGGTTGTTGTTGTGTATCATGCACCACCCTCACTCCTGGTGGTTGTTATGTATCATGCACCAGCCTCACTCCTGGTGGTTGTTGTGTATCATGCCCCGCCCTCACTCCTGGTGGTTATTGTGTATCATGCACCACCCTCACTCCTGGTGGTTGTTGTGTATCATGCCCCGCCCTCACTCCTGGTTGTTGTTGTGTATCATGCACCAGCCTCACTCCTGGTGGTTGTTGTGTATCATGCACCGCCCTCGCTCCTGGTTGTTGTTGTGTATCATGCACCAGCCTCACTCTTGGTGGTTGTTGTGTATCATGCACCACCCTCACTCCTGGTGGTTGTTGTGTATCATGCCCCGCCCTCACTCCTGGTGGTCATTGTGTATCATGCACCACCCTCACTCCTGGTGGTTGTTGTGTATCATGCACCACCCTCACTCCTGGTTGTTGTTATGTATCATGCACCAGCCTCACTCCTGGTGGTTGTTGTGTATCATGCACCAGCCTCACTCCTGGTGGTTATTGTGTATCATGCACCGCCCTCACTCCTGGTGGTTGTTATGTATCATGCACCAGCCTCACTCCTGGTGGTTGTTGTGTATCATGCACCAGCCTCACTCGTGGTGGTTGTTGTGTATCATGCACCACCCTCACTCCTGGTGGTTGTTGTGTATCATGCACCAGCCTCACTCCTGGTTGTTGTTATGTATCATGCACCAGCCTCACTCCTGGTGGTTGTTATGTATCATGCACCACCCTCACTCCTGGTGGTTGTTGTGTATCATGCACCACCCTCACTCCTGGTGGTTGTTATGTATCATGCACCACCCTCACTCCTGGTTGTTGTTGTGTATCATGCACCACCCTCACTCCTGGTGGCTATTGTGTATCATGCACCAGCCTCACTCCTGGTGGTTGTTGTGTATCATGCACCAGCCTCACTCCTGGTGGTTGTTGTGTATCATGCACCACCCTCACTCCTGGTGGTTGTTGTGTATCATGCCCCGCCCTCACTCCTGGTTGTTGTTGTGTATCATGCACCACCCTCACTCCTGGTGGTTATTGTGTATCATGCACCACCCTCACTCCTGGTGGTTGTTGTGTATCATGCACCAGCCTCACTCCTGGTGGTTGTTATGTATCATGCACCAGCCTCACTCCTGGTGGTTATTGTGTATCATGCACCACCCTCACTCCTGGTGGTTGTTGTGTATCATGCACCACCCTCACTCCTGGTGGTTATTGTGTATCATGCACCACCCTCACTCCTGGTGGTTGTTATGTATCATGCACCACCCTCACTCCTGGTGGTTGTTGTGTATCATGCACCAGCCTCACTCCTGGTGGTTATTGTGTATCATGCACCACCCTCACTCCTGGTGGTTGTTGTGTATCATGCACCAGCCTCACTCCTGGTGGTTGTTGTGTATCATGCACCACCCTCACTCCTGGTGGTTGTTGTGTATCATGCACCACCCTCACTCCTGGTGGTTGTTGTGCATCATGCACCACCCTCACTCCTGGTGGTTGTTGTGTATCATGCACCAGCCTCACTCCTGGTGGTTGTTATGTATCATGCACCACCCTCACTCCTGGTGGTTGTTGTGTATCATGCTCCACCCTCACTCCTGGTGGTTGTTGTGTATCATGCACCACCCTCACTCCTGGTGGTTGTTATGTATCATGCACCACCCTCACTCCTGGTTGTTGTTGTGTATCATGCACCACCCTCACTCCTGGTGGTTGTTGTGTATCATGCACCACCCTCACTCCTGGTGGTTGTTGTGTATCATGCACCAGCCTCACTCCTGGTGGTTATTGTGTATCATGCACCGCCCTCACTCCTGGTGGTTGTTGTCTCCAACTGTGGCTGTTGGCTATTTCCTGCATTTTTCAATCTGTTTCTGGTTGTGTTTGCGTACGTGCCACAGCCACCCCCCCCCCCCCTTCTCTCTCATTGGGTGTAGTGTATCATTTGGTCAACGCCCCCCCTGGCTGTTGCTGTTTATCACCTGCCATCCGCATGTGCCACCTGCACCACTCTCACTCCTCTTGGTTGTTGTGCATCATCTGCCGGACGCACTCTTGGTTGCTGTTGTATGATCATGATATTATCTTGGGCCATGCTCACTCCCAGTGGTTGTGGTGTAGCATGTGCCATCTTGACGATGTGCCGCCCTCGCCCCTGGTTGTTGTTGTTTATCATGCAACATCATTCAACACCCGCACTGCTGCTTGTTGTTACGACCTTCGTGATGCGCAACCCCACTGCGGGTGGTGGGTGTGCGTGCCACACCCACCCTCCCCGTCTTTGTTGCGCCTCATGTGCACCCTTCACTTCTGGTGGCTGCAGGTGATCTCGGGCAGCGCCGACATGACCCTGCGTGTCTGGGACCTCACAGACGGCACATGCATCCGCACCCTCACGGGCCACAGAGGGGGCGTGTGCTGTGTCGCGGTGGTGAGCGAGGACTGGGTCATCAGCGGCAGCGCGGACAACACGCTCCGGGTGTGGCGCCGCGCCGGATGGAGCGGCTACATCCGCACCCTCAGCGGGCACCGCCGCTCCGTCTGCGCTGTGGCGGTCGTGAATCGGCAGTACGTTGTGTCGGCGTCCGCGGACGCGACCCTCCGCCTCTGGGACTTGTACAATGGCCACTGCATTGGGCTGTTGGCGGACAAGCCCCCGCACTTGATCGTGCGGGCGGTGGTTGTGTACCGGGATCCAGGGGATGCGGGGGGTAAGCCGCAGGTATGTGTGGCGTGGTGGCAGGGCATGGGGAAGGAACTATTAGGCTGGGGAGGCAGGGTTGCGTTTTTTTTGGTGGAGGGGGCTGGTGTGGGGGGGTGGAAGACAGGCGGCAGCGAATGTTAGGCTGTGGGGCGGGGCGTGGGTGTTTGGGGCTGTGGGGCGGGGTGTGGGTGTTTGGGGCTCTGAGGCGGGGTGTGGGTATGTGGGGCTGTGGGGCTGGCTGACCCATCCCCTCCCATATCAACCCGTACCACCCGACACCGCTCCCTCAACATCCCTCATGCGCACCCCTCCCATACCCCTGTGTGCCCACCTCCCCTGCATCCCCCCTACCCATGCCCTTACGCTGCAGCCTGTTCCTATCAGCCATCTCTCACACCACCTCTCACTCATCCCCAAAAGCCCGCTGCCTACCCCCACCCCATACACCTCTCGACACCAACACTCCTCCCCACCTCACATACCCCTCCCTACTCACCCCTTGTCCACCCCTCCCTACCCACCCTCACACACCCCTCACACTATGCCCCCCACACTCTAAGGGCAAGCAGATGTCGGCGATCTCCGGCTCCGCTGGGGGCGCATTGAAGCACTGGGCCATTGGGCAGAGGTATCCGAAGATCATGGCAGACCAGCCTCCAGATCGGGACGTCCAGCGCTTGCCCCGAACGCCAGAGAAGGATAAGTCGGCCGCAGCCAAGGAAGAGCCCCAAATGGCGTCGGTGGAGACACAGACAGATGACCTCAACACAGGAGTTGAGTGTTCAGATCAAACTACTGCTCAGGAGACCGCGAAGGTTGTCAAGGGAGGCGCAGGGCTGTCGTTTAGGAACAAGGCGGTCTTTGCTAAGGACAGCCTCGGTTTTAGGTGGCAGGATTGTGGTGAACCAACGGCGGTTGGTGCTGAGTGGTTGGCAGACGTCGAGGGAACATTTCGTCTTTATTGAAGGTGGCGAAATTTTCCCCTGGCGAAATTTCGGGTGTCAACAGTGCAGTGAAGATGCCAATGGCACTGCATTCTGGGGTCCATAGTTTTGGGGTAAGTTTTTGGAACAGCAGATTCTCATGTGTCTGCCTCTGAATGGAGCATGGGCTTGCACATTAAGGTTTGCGTGAGACAGTTGGGAGCTTGGGGAGTTCCAAGGGCGGCGAAATCCCCCCCAGCACAATTTTCCCCGGCGAAATATTCCCCTACCAAAGTTTTCCGCACCCTGTAGGTGATGGTCAACCGACGGGTGTCTTCAACCGACATGTGTGTGAATGGCTGAATGCGTGAGTGGGTGGCTGGTTGGTGCGCCGAATGGATGCGATGGTGTTGGGGGAGGATCATAAAGCCTAGACTTGCTGCAAAACATGTTGAATAGTGTACAGGCACTGCTACATGGGGGGCACACTTAGCGCGCAGTGCAACTATTTAGGCATCTAGCCGTACTAGAGACCGATACTTTGTGATACTAGGGACATCATTGTTGCCTCTAGCGTAGGTTTTGATGCTTCTTCCACTGGGGATATGTCATTTTTGGATTTTCACCCAGCTTCACCCATTTCCACCCCTTTTCACACTTTTTTGCTCCATCAGATCCACTCTTTTCTAGGTTGAGTTATCCCCGCCATGCGGACCCCGAGAAGGCAGGGGTGATGTAGCCATATTGATTTCTCCCCATCAACCCATGAGGCAAGCAAAGCTGTTGCGCATCCACATAGTTGATAGCGACATTGAGCATCATCTTCTGTGTCACCCTACAAGTAGCAGCAACGGTAGTAGCAACAACAGTAGCAACAGCAGCAGCTTTAGCAGTAGCAGTGACAGTGGGAGGAGTAGCAGTCCTGCTCTTGGTGGTTTAGATGATGATGATGATTGCATGTTTGGTGGCTCTACAATAAGAGCTGGAAGCTCAGATTCCTCCTCATCTCATGACAGCCCGGAACCTGATTTTCCTTGCCATTTTTTACTTTCTATGCTATGTGTTCCAGCTCTATGAGAGGGTAGTTTGGATGACCTAAATTTAGGGGCGTTTGGAAGGCGTGTGCCTGCGGCTCTTCGGGGGGAACCTAGTTTAAAAGTAGTGCGCAGTGCAAGGACACCCCCATGACTCCGCTTTCTTTCACCGATCACCTGGAGTATCTACATCAGAACATTGTACAACCCATGTGCAGCAGAGCTGCCACCCGCACAATATCATAAGCCTAACATTGCATTGGGAAAGCTAATCCTGTGGCGCCTGAGGGGGCGTCTTGCGCGTTGTACACGCGCTGTGCAAAAAGTTTGTGTAGGACCATACCCAAGCTCCACAGCAATGCCTAGCACCTGTAATAATGAGCCTTGTTATGCATTTATATCAGTTGTTTGCGTGCCTTGCCCTCATTTCTAGTGCATTTGTGTGTGTCACACCTCTTTGTCTCCTATTTTATTGCTTTATTCTCCTTTTTGGGCCTCTCTCCTTCACAAATGATGCACTTGTTTTCTGTACCCAATATGACATGAGCCCCTGGGATGGTAGTGGTCAAGTAGCCACTGCTGAATTCGTCCCCGTGCCCGAAGCTGGAGGGTGTGACGAGGTCGAAGCAGCCTGTACAACGCAGAAACCCCTGCGCCAGCTTGTGTGCATTGTTGCACAAAAATCCGTCACAGAATTTATTTTGTTTCACAAACTCATTCAGGTGCAAAAGGAACATCAGAGCGATGAGCTGCATAGGCTTCAGGCCCAGCTTGAGGCCAAGGAGGCTGCACTGAATCGGCTTCAGGCAGATTTGGACGCTAAAGAGAAGGATTTCGCTCAACGCCTCATGAATGTTGAGGCCCAATTAAGCGCGGTGGAGACGGGGAAAGACCTGCGGGAGTCATACCTCGCCGACTTGGAGGCTGACCTTGAGTCTAAGGCGGAAGACACCCTGCAGCTACAGCGGCGCATCTGCAGTCTGGAGACCGTAGTGGATGCCAGGGAGCGGGAGGTGGAGCAGCTGCGGGACCGCGTCACTGACCTTAAGAAGACCGGGGGTCCTCTGAGCAAGGTATTGTCTCGCTCCCTCCCTGCGCTCGCTCCCTCCGCTCCCGGGGCTTTCTGCAAGGACTGCAATGCTGCTTGAGGACGGCGCCTGATACCTTCTGTTGGAGGCTGGCTGAGGGTGACGATGGGGGGTGCTCCCTGTTTTGTTCTGTGTTGTTGGGTTTTCTGACGGTTTGCAGCTGTGCAATGTCAGTGGCTTCGATGGTGCAGGTTCTTTTTTCTCCAATTATTGCACATGGGTCGCACGAGCAAAAGTCAGGCGGATCCCTAGAAGCGTGAGAAGCTTGTGCTGATTTCATCTGCCTGGTCAGTGGTCTAGTTATCATGCCTCCAGGAGTGTGGAAGGAGTTGCTTCTTTCTCCCTTTCAAAGTTGATTCTTTTTGGGGGGATCACAATTGTGGAGGAGTACACCAAAAGGCAACTCCTGCAAGGATGACCTTGCAATGCCTCCCCTGCTGCATCATCACATTCCAACTCACAAGGCTTTGGAAGTACGTACATTCTGAAGCCGCTTAATGCACTGTCCCTCATCGAGCCCCTGCCCTGGAAGGCCATTTGGCCATGGTTCCTGCGTGAGGCAGTTCATCCGGAGAAACCCGAAATAGCGTCCTATGTGTCATGGTTGTTGTTGTTGTTGATGAGTCCTGCCATTTCCAAAAGGAAACGGGCGCATGGAGGGGGTGCAGCACGTCGAAGGGGGTGGAGGGGGGAGTGTGTCCAGGGGGACGGCACCTCCAGGGGGGATGGTTCGTGCTGTCCATGACGGGCTGATTCCCAATCCAAATGCGAAAGGGGCTCCATCCAATGAGAGGAACCATGATTGCATTAATAGGGGTCACCATTTTGATGCCTCCCCACTGTAGCAAGGCTAGACAGCCATTGATTCCTCCCCACTTTGGGGACCTCGATAGGGCAGGGGCTGTGCAGCTATATTGAGGCAATGGCTAAGCTGCCCTGTGCTGTGATGCATGTCGTTGTTGAACGGCACAGCACACCTCTGCAAGCCCTCAACGACAAGCTTGTGCGAATTGTCCTTCCATTTGCCATTCTTGGGCCAAACAAAAGCCGTGGTTTTCGTTTTTTTTTGGTTTCCCCCCATTTTTTGGACTTTTGTGCACTGTTTTTGGGGCATTGTTGTGGTTGGACAACCTGGAGGGGTGCTAGTCTGCGGTGGGGATTTCTTTCTTTCCCCATTCATCATTGTGGTGAACAATCGTTGTAGTTTTTGTTCTTCACCTCAGCGGATTGCATTCCTCCTAGTTTCTCTCATGTTGCCCCCTATCTCCCCGTTTCAGTGGCCGCAGGGTTCTTCTATGGAGCCTAGAATAGCATGACACTCAAGTGCAAAGGGAGGCCAATGGCAATGGGAGGTACTCCCCTGTGGCGTGCCTTTGGAAGACGTAAGCAAGTATTTTCTTATTGTTCTTTACTGATTGAGTCGGGGCCGTACTCTCTCGTCTGTAGAGTGTGATGGTGTCAACAGGTCCATGTGCAACCCCCCCCCCCCCCCGGCGCCAACCATTTTTGTGGACAAGTACCCGAGATAGTTGTAGAATAGTGGTTGTTACTTGTTGTAGGTTTTGGTGTTTTTCGGTTGTAAGGGAGTTATCCCCGTCATGGAACATGCCCCACGGTGCATGAGAGTATCCCGCATTGACAGTCGTACTGGAGGGGTCAAAATTTGAAATTGGCATAATTTGGAATGGTGAAATTCGGCACAAAGAAATGTACCAAATTTCGCCATGGTATTTAACGTTTGTTAAGGTGTTGTAGTGCTCACAAGGTTCCAAGGGGGCTCAATTATCCGACTTATCATAATATATATACGATATATACGAGAGATAATATATACGATAATGGTCATCGATGGAATCAATCATCCAACAGATTCCATCGATGACCATTATCATGGGGACAAGACACGAAACCCGTTTTGTTGTAGCAGGTTCTAGGTTGTAGTAGGCTCTGGTGGTAGTTGAGTTGTTTAAGTACTGCATTGTGGAACCTGAGGTACCCAGTTCACTTGGCAGTACACAGTGTAAGAATTTGGTGTGTATGCTTTTTCTTATGCCATGATCTGGAAATTTTGTACCAAATTTTGCCATGGTATTTAAGAATTCGTGCCAAATTTTCACCGCACCAAATTTCGCCATTTCAAGTTATGCCCATTGCAAAATTTGACCCCTCCGGTGACGTCCGAACAATTGGTGCTTCTCGATGGGAGGGACACTGCCAAGCCCCTTGCCAAGCCGTTCGCTGCGCCCTTTGTGCCACAGTGAATGGATCCAGGTAACAAATTTCTGGGCTGGGTGAAAGTATATGACAAATTTGGCCCACACAATATGACAAGTGATAGTTGTCTGTGGGGTGTCTGGCAGAAACCCCACAATAAACAAGGCAATTTTTCCCGCAAAACCACTTTTTTGATAAATATATATTGCCTACCACCAAGCACGACGTTATGTGCACCGTCTGCAGTTGGGTGAATCGTGCACCTAGTATACTTCTTCGCATGTGCTGCATTCATGACCTCACACTGATTGGTGCAGCGAGTAGGCTGCCGATTGGCCGGCCCTGCTAGGCCTTCCCTGCCCCCCACACCCCGAACTGGGTGGCGGGCCGGACAGGGGTTGTTTTTGTTGTGTATGTTTACTGCCGTAGGTATCATCATCATACTCTCAATCTACAGTTACATGCGCGCCACGTGCGACTGTGTTGGTTGACCTGCACTCGCATGTCGGTGGTGGCCGTGCAGGTCTGTGGAGGCTGTGTCTAACTAGAGGCATTGTTTGAGCATGGCATAGCATTTGACCTGATCCCACTCTCCCCCCTTTGTCCAAGCAACACCCTGTGTCCCAGCAACATATAGGCATTGGTTCCGTCAATTTTTGTACCGTGGATTTGGGTGCATTTTTCAATTGGTCCTACTGTGTGCTATGTCTGCTGTCTGATACCTGGGTTTTGAGATGCATGATGTCCATGTTTTGTGTCAAGCACCCTGATTGGGGCATTATGGCGTTTGTGGCATATTTTGCCCCTTGGCTTTCAGAATAGTGTACCATGCCTTTCTGCATGTACCATGCACAGTGTAACGCATAAGCAACACCCTTGTCCAAGCAACACTAGACGTTGGTTCCGCCCTTTCTGGTCATTTACCGTTGCTTGGACGGGGGGAGGGGGTATGGCGGAGCCATTTACCTACCCTCCCACGCATGCTTGCAGTTGTATGTGATTGTTGCCTCCTCTCCCACGCATCCTGGTCATTTCTGTGTACTTTTTCAACAGACCTGTCTGCAAAAGCACCTGGGGTCGTTTTTTAACGCTTGCCAAAGCTTGTGTTGCTGCATGTGCTGCATGTTGTGCTGACACTATCACCACCACCACGCATGTGACAGAACACACGTCACCATATGGTGGAATGGCAGGACTGATGGAGATGGGGTTGGGTCCTTGAGGCCGGTTCTGGGGTGTTATGCCAGTGTTGGCAGTTCCTATCCACTTAGGTTTAGCCCTGGTGGCAGTGCCCCAGGGCTGTCCTTCAGAAGCCAGATTTTTTTTTGGCTAAGGACAGCCCTTAAGGACAGCCTTCAGGGACCACCAACCGCCAACCACCAGCCACCAACCACCGCCAACCGCCAACCGCCACCAACCGCCAACTGCCAACCTCCAACCCCCGCCAACCACCAACCGCCAACCACCAGCCGCTGCCAACCGCCACCAAACGCCGCCAACCACCAACTGCCAATCTTTGCAGTAGAGAACGTGCTATGACCAGGAAGCAGAGAGCGTCCCCGTGTACGTTCGTTCTGCTGGCGTTACGAGGGTCCTCTTTTCTGTTTCTTCCCTTAAGGACCCCTGAGTGCCTGGCGGGATTGTTCAGCGTTGTCCCAGGTGTCCTCTTGTGACACACCCCTACCCTTGCTGCCGAACAAAGGCCTGCTCCCCATCAACAATCAAATGATGATATACGTTTCTGCCCACAGGAGCTGCAGGCAGCCCAGGCTGAGAATGGTGACCTACGAGCCCGTGTCGCCGCTCTGGAGACAGAGCTCAAGGCGCAGGAGGCAGAGACGGCGCGTTTGAAGACGCGGACAGCGGAGTTGGAGCGGGAACTGGACTGCAAATCACAGAGCACGCGGACCATAGAGATGGAATTGGTGGTTAAGGATACGGAGTTGAGCGGTGCACAGGTGTGTGAGGCCGGATATCCCAACCCCCTGACCTGCCCTGCCTGTATCTTATCGGGTTATGCGCTTCATCACCTTGGCAGCCTTTGGCAAGGAAAGTTCGTTTGGTGTTGGCAAGTGATTTTCCCATTATTACAATAGAGTTACTGGAGGCACAACAGGGTGACATCTTGGGTATACTAGTGGGGAATAATGGGGGGATAATGGGGGCATAATGGGGAATAATGGGGGGATAATGAGGAATAGTTGGGAAGAATGGGGTAATAATGGGGGAATACTGGGGAATAATGGATGGGCTGTGCGCCCTCACCTTCGCTGAACAAGTGCATGCTGCTCTGAGGGTCCACGTCTACCACAAACAAGGAACCATCGATTTTGGGGACAACGAAGCAATGACAGTTGGTTTAACCGCTGTGGGTTGGGGGTGATCAACTGGAACTGGGACGGTGGCTCATTGGTGCATAGCGATTAACAGTCCGTCCTTGGTGGTTGGCGGCTGTCCCCAAGGGGTGGTGGTGCAGTGCCGTGTGGTGTCGTGTTGTGCTGTGTTGTGTTGTGCTGTGCTGTGCTGTGCTGCGCTGTGCTGCGTTGTGCTGTTGTGTTGTGTTGTGCTGTGTTGTGCTGTGTTTGTGTTGTGTTGTGCTGCATTGTGTTGTGTAGTGTTGTTTTGTGCTGTGTTGTGTTGTGTTGTTGTGTTGCCCCCCCAAAAGCTACGCCCTTGTCCAAGCTACAGCGGGCAAACGGACCGTATTAATTTGGTACCCCCCCCCCTTGTATAAGCTACGCCAAAGTCCCAAATTAATATGGTCCCTTCGCCTACTGTAGCTTGGACACGGGCGTAGCTTGCGCGCGACACATGCAACTACCGACACACACATAAGAGCGCATAGTATGAGTGCACCTCAACCTCCACCCATGTTCCCAAAGGCATGCAAACACAAGAAAGTGTTTGAAACATGGACATTCAGGTTCCCAAACTTGTTCTCACAAGCAATGAAGCATGAGAGGCCCACAAATGTTCGGCTTGGAAACCCTTCTTGCGATCATACGCCATTCGGAACAACCGCACATGCTCACCACTTGAAGAAGCCTTTGAAGATGCTTTTGCCTAAGGTTTAGGGGCTGGATTGGGCTGAGGCAACTTCAAGTTTTTGGGAATGAAATTGCCTTGCATGTGGTCTCTTGTAAAATACAACTTCCATTCAAAGACATGGGCCATTCCCCACACACCTCGGGCAGCCTTAGCCCAAACAAATTCAGTGGGACCATCATCGGTGTCACTAGAATCATCACTTGAAGAAGAGGACTCAGAAATGGGGTGGGTTCAAGTGGGCAAATACTCACAATAAATGTGTCTATGACTCTATGTGACTGGCAAATTCGTGAAACCCATGTCTTATGTGGCTGCACTACGTTTGGTACCGGATTAAAATTAGGTACCAAATTAATACCGTCCCTATGTGTACTGTAGCTTGGACGACGGCGCAGCTATTACAAGGGGGGGGGGGGATGGGACCTAATTTGATTCGGTACAAATATAGTGCTCATCTTTACCAATGGCAGACTTCGGACGGATGTGTTTCGGGGTGATTTGACATGTTGCTTTGTGGAGTGCTTGGTTGCCGTCTCCTTGGCGATCCGGGCGAGGCGTAGATTGAGGAGATTTCTTTTCTAGTTTCCGACTCCCCTGATTCTTGCTCGCCAGATGATGGCATTCGGTTCAACAAAGAGTGCCGTAAGCTCAGCATGACACCCTTTGGTGGTGGCCCCTCGAAGAGTCTTGGCCGTCCTCACATCTTGCCAACCGAGGAAGCGCGGGCAGCGTTGGACCAAGCAGCGACTGTGGGTGCACAACACAAGTTAGCAAAGACCCAAAGGAAGTTACATTGCCGCTTTTCGGTAGAATGGAGCATCCCTGGCTAGACGCCTCACAACCCGGGGCAACAGATTGCGCTCCCATGACCTATTTGACTTGAAAAGCTCCGAGGAGGATGAGGCCCAATATTCACACCGGCACCAGACACACCCAATGTAAGTCACGGACAAAATACATGTGCCCCCGCACCACCAAGACCCCAAGACAGAAGCAGTGCATCAGGACCTACCCTTAAGCATGTGTATCCTTGGGGTACTCTTGTGGTACACATGAGCCCCCACGACCTCCACTTGGTACACGGATGGCTCCAAGAGAAATGGTCGGGCGGGGGGGACAATTGTCAATGCCTGTTTCTGAACAACCGTTCAGGTACCAGGGGAACGACAAGTATACCGAGCAGAAACAGTAGCTGCAACAATAGCGTCAAAACTCGCCAATGAAGGAGACTCAATTGCCTTGGATAACCAAGGAGCCACCAAGGCCATTCCCCGAGCACAAGAGCGGACCAAGCCTGATCAGGGTTGCCGGGACAGTTACGCAAATGTGGTGGACAAAAAACTGTCCATGCACTGGGTTCCGGGACAAAGGACGCTCAAACAGGCCGTCTCTTACATGGACTTCTGCGACATCCGGGGAGAGAATGCTTCTGATTGGGTTGTCAACATGGAAGGTGACCTCCGTTAGCAACAGTGTATTTATCTCACGGCGGCAGATATAGTATACCACCGACGGAAAATGCCCACACCATCCAAAACATGGCTCATGCGTCTTGGAAGAAAAAAACCCACGGAAGGGGCACACCGACTGAGCTGGAAGCCCCTGCAATGACAAAGGAGGACCGCATACCATGGTTCCGGCGACAAGTACGATGGTCGGGGTGTGCCCCACCATGGGACCGGAAGGATAAGCATTGCGTGCAGTGCAACGCGCGCGACGGAGCATCAGTCCAAACCCGCCTGCTTGACTGCACGGCTTGGGCCACATATTGGCAACAGTGGCCACAATGGTGGGGCCCATGGGCACAACATGCGGAGGCCTTGCTAGCCAATGCATCAAGGGAAGACAGGATCTTAGCAGTCCGGCTAATGGTCCCCCGATCCCTGCTGAACTCCGTTCCACCCCAGGACAAGAAATTCACCAGAGAAATTATAGGCAAACACCAATACCACGCCCTAGCGCGTGTGTCCAAACTACGGATGGATCTCATCCCCTATTCACCTCCACCTAAGGTATCACCCTAGTGGCTTACATGATTCCATCCAGTACCGAAGGATTCAAGAATGACTACTTCATCTCTATGGAAACAAATAGGAGCACCAATGTACACCAGGTCCCCAAAAAGGAAGATCCAGCAAGTCGCAGAAGAGCAGCATAGGGATATTATAACATGGCGTGCTGAAGCAACACAACACGCAGATTGGGAAGCCCTAGCTTGGATCGACAACAAACAACAACAAATCAAGGAACCAACCCCAGTGGACCACCACCAAAATAGGAAGAGGGCACCTAAGCAACAATGGAAATTCTTCAACAACATGTTCACACATGATCATGGTTCTGATGGTCTTGTGTTTGCGCGCGGTTATGATGGTGTAGTGTGTATGCAGATAAGTGACATGTAGCACCGGCCTTGCATATGTGTGACATTGTGGGCCATGGTGTTTGCCAGCGCTAGTTCGCTGAGGTATTCCTTAACTCCCTTGCAAAGGTATATGTACTAGATTTGCTCGTTGGTCCATTCTTGGTGCACTTTCCGCCATTCCCGTGTTTTGGTGTCATCAAGCCCTAGGGAGCCAACCATGTTGCTAACGATGATTCTGTGGCCTTGTGCACGCCACTCCTTGTGGTACAACAGTTGCCGTTGCGCAACAACCTTGGCTAATTGGAGCAGTGTGGTGCAGTGCTTCAATATCGGCCTTGTAAGGCGGCGCCCCCTAGATTGGGACTAGCCGGAACATGTCCCTCTGACTGAGCCCAGCCAGCCCCCCCATGGAGGCGCCAAGAGGGCAAAAACTCATCATAGGAGCAAGATGGAGTTGGGCAGCCCACTGGATGCTGTGTGGCTTTGCGGAGGATGTCCTCCCGCAAATGGTTGAAGGGGGGTGCAACTATGAGGTTTGCCATAAGCAAACCCAAGTTTGGTCTGTGCAAGGTTGAGTGTATATGTGTCTGCACTGATTGTCCGCTCAGTTGTCTTTTATATTTTGTATGTCGATGGGGAGTGCTTTCCAATTGCCCCGTGGGCAGGTGCCTGGACAGGGCAAGCCCGGAGGAGCACATGTTGGGGGTAAACCGGCCAGCGGGTCAAAGGCCGGGCAATCGGTTCAGCTGAGTGTAGCCCTACGCCGTGGCGAGTGGGGGGCGGGGATTGCCGGGACGCGGCATCCGGACGCCGGATCCCCTGAACCTTGGGCGACCCCCCTGGTGTCCCAAACAAACACAACGGTCAACCTTTGGCCGAACCAGGGGGGTTAGCTCAGGGGAACGGGGTGATGGTTCTGCCACAGGCGGATCGGCCGCGCACCCCGCCCCCCCCCCCCACGTTTGGTTACGAGGCCCGCGGGGTTGGGTGCAGGTTCCCTGCGAAGGCGCACGCCAGCTGCGCTGTGCAGTTGTCAGGCTGTGGGGATGTGGCGACGACGATTTTTGGATGTTGTGCGAGGGGCGTGTCCTCGCAGACGACGTGAAGGTGCCGCAGAGCGGGAGTCATGTGCAGGTGCGTTTGCGTGGAGTCGGGGGTATGCACCCTAGTTTTGCTACCCCAAACGAAATCGAGGAGGCCTTGAGGGGGGAGGAGGAGCGCCAGGGTACTGCGCGAGAGGGCACCCCGTCGGGGGCCAAGGCTGTGAAGAAGGATAAAGGAAAAGGAAAGAAGATGATCTCTTTCCGGGAGTATTCGCAGTCGGGGCTGCACGCCCAATGGAGCCTGGTGGCGCCTCAGAAGGATTTTATGAGGCTGCGCATGGAGATCCAGACTGACCTTAACAGGTTGGGTGATCGAAAAGAAGAGTGGGTGGAGAAGGCTGTCAAGGCGCATGGGCTGGAACTCACGACGGTGGAGTTGGTGGAGTACATCGCATGTTATTGCCTGTTGGAGGACCTGCGATTCGACGTGGATACGGGTAATTTCGCTAAGGCGGTGGAGGAGAACAACGAGCAGTCGCAGAGTGGTATCAGCGAGGTCCTGAAAAAGCTGGAGATGTTGGAGCAGCGGTTGGAGGAGGTGCAGCTGGGGAAAGGTGAGCCCTCCAGAAGGATCCCCAAGTTGAGCCACAAGGAGCTATCCGTTTTGATGGAGATGGATCATAAACCGCAGTGGGTATGCCGTTTATTGGTGTTTTTTAAGGCCGTCCTGGATGGGCAGAAGGTGGATCCCCAACTGATGGAATGCACCTCAGCCTGGAAATCGTCTGACCTCCAAGAGGAGTTGGTTATGTCTCCAGAGAAGGCGAAGAACAAAGAGGTCTGG
The DNA here is from genome assembly GCA_964036045.1 of Eutreptiella sp. 'Long Island Sound 2002'. NCBI lineage: Eukaryota > Euglenozoa > Euglenophyceae > Eutreptiales > Eutreptiaceae > Eutreptiella > Eutreptiella sp. 'Long Island Sound 2002'. The sequence continues at coordinate 87,913,444 of OZ038384.1, forward strand.
ACCTCCGGAGCTTGGCTGGAGGCCGTGACCGCCCCCATGGATGGGTCGGACGGTGGGGGGACCCCCCCGATTCCGGCCTTGGTGGCCAATTACGTAGAGGGGCTGTGGATCCTGCTGGTTTCGGCGATGGGGACGTACGGAGAGTCATACCATCAGCACACCGGAAGTGGGCGTGGGGGTGAAACCCCAAAGGAAGTGGGGGAGCCGCCAGAAAATTTTGGGGACACTACGGTCCCTGTGGAGGAAGTCCGTCGCCGTCTGGCTAGCCTGCGGAGCAGGTTCTCATACAAGAACGGGCGTAGGATTTGGATCCCGAAGAACAATAATCAGCAGAGGACCGACATGACGGATCCGCCGGCTACGGGTTGCCGCACGTGCAAGAGCCATGGAGCGCCGGGCAAGAAGCATTGGTTTTTTGCCTGCCCATACTACGAGTGACGGTACCCAAAAAGGGGGGAAGAACAGGAGGAGAGGGGGACAGTCGGTGAGGCGCCGTCGGGAGAGGTGGAGGGAGTACTGGGAGAGTCGGCAGACTGGACATCGTGGTGGGCGGCGTGGAAGCGACTCAATCGACAGGACCCGGCAGAATATTCCGATGCGCTTGTCGCCATGTCATGGAGCGTTGGCACCAGAAGCAACTATGCCGTTCACATCCGGGCATTGGGGACGCTCGCAGCCTCGCAGCCAGATGTCGATAAGTCAAAATTGCTGGACCGATACTTACGTGCGCTCTTCGCCAAGGGCAGGTCAAGGTCATACTTGCGAGGGGCTATCAGTGCGGTACGGGCCCTGGAGGACTTGGGATGGATTGCTGGGGTGGTCCAGGCCAGGCATTGGCGCATGGCGAAGTCCACCATCCAAAACACGGAGGAGCAGCGACCGTACGGAGGGCTGGAGGCACTGTCCGTTCTTGCCCAATCCTGTCGAACCAAGGAGCAGTGGTCCGGGTTCGCCTTGGCCGTCCTCTCCTTCACCTGTCTGTGGCGGGTGGGGGAGGCGACCGGGGTTCGACGTCGCGGGATTGAGGACGAGGCTATATGGTTCAGATGCAACAAGAACTGTGTTAAGGTTGTTCAGCGAGAACTGGGCCCGTACTCCGCAAAATGGGCACGGTGGCTCCGTGACTATGGGTCCACAGGTCGTCGCAGGTCGCCCATCATGTGCCCTTCCGGATCGCCATGGTTGGAGTCATTCTTGGAATTCGGGTTCAGGGGAACAGAGTACGCCAATCACAGGTGGCATTGTTGGAGACGCGGGGGTGCTGCCCTGCAGAAATACCTCGCCCTCCCTGCGGAGATCCGGCAATGGTGGGGAAGATGGAAATCACGAAGGGTGGCAGAAGGACTACGCACAGCCACCTGAAGAGTATAAAATCTGGACCTCCATCAGACTACCATGGCCAGAGGGACCCTCCAAGTTCGTTAAGCGCACGGTGCGAGGGCACGACTTCTGGCCTGCAGCGATTTCGGAGTTATTTCGGGACGGACAGCAAACTGTGGAGCAGCAGCCTGACGTTGCGTCCAAGCGAGCGTGCATTGTACTGTCGGATGATGACACGCCTCAGCGACTTGGAGTCCCGGTGCGCCGCACCGTCAAGGTGCGTAGACATGGCAGTGCCAACCCCGTGGCATCGGCAGCCCTGGGGCCGCGAGTTGGCTGAGTGGATCCTGCAGCAAGTACGGGACGGAGCGGTTCGGGAGTGGTGCAGCAAGCTGCGGGAAGTGATCGACCTCCCGCCAAGCAGCGGAGGCGATGATGGCTGGATCCTGGGACGGCTACTGGTGCTGGTGCCCAGGATGTGGAGGCATTCGTCAGAGTTAGGGATACCGCAGCCTGGGGTGCATATCGGTCAGTTTTTTGTGCAACTCACGAGGGACGCGTGGCTGATCTGGTTGCGAGACTCCACTTCCCCAAAGTTAATTGTGGTGCCATTAACTACGACCATTTTAGAGAGGGGGGTGGGACCTGTGGGTAATGTCCGCATCACCCCCGATATTTGGAAGGCATTGGTGCCGAGTAACTTTGGCGAGGTGAGCAGGCGGTCTTTTTCTTCTCTGGCGCCTGTGACGGGCCAGTCAGCGGTCCTGGCCAGGGCATTGGTTCAGCAAGGGGTGCTGCGCCCCTGTCTTGCGGACGGTTTGGGCCCCAATGGGTCCCTTTTCGCTATCCCGAAAAACAGCGAAAAGGCAAGCTGTATTTGCAACATGGTCCTTTTCAACAAGGCCCAGGGGTGCGACAGCCCCCCCCTGCGTTTGCCCAGCGTTGAGCTTGTGGCTTTTTTACAGATTGTGCATTGGAATATACATTTGGATTTCGTTCCAGCCGGTTGTGCGGGGGTGGTGGGGGATAATGTCGTTTTTCTTCTTCACCAGATGGCGTCGCTGAAAGCTGGCCCGCCCTATATGGGGGAAGAGCCTGTTTTGTGTGCATGTCATATCGATCTTAGTAATTGTTTTTGGTCTCTGAAGACCCCTGTTGAATTTACTGACGCCTTTCGAGTTTCAGTGGATGGAATATTGTATAGTTTTGATTGTCTCCCGTTCGGGTGGACCCACAGTCCAGCCATTTGCCAGGCCGTGATGGTCAGGCTGGTGCAGAGCGCGAGGGTAGAAGGGGTATTGGTGCTTGTCTACCTGGACGATGTCTTTGTCATTGGGTATGGCAGGAAGTGGGTTAGTATGCAGGCGGGTGTCGTTGCTTCACGCCTGAGGGAGGAAGGGGCCATTGTCAGTCGGAAGAGCACCTTGGAGGCCGCCGTTGGTTTGGCATGGATTGGAAAGTTTTTCGATTTCCAGGCTGCCACTGTGTCCACGGCGCGCGGAAATTGGCAAGCTTTGATGGCGCGCTGGTGGCAGCTGGCCATAGGCCCTTGTACTCGCCGCCGTTTGCTACGCTTTTTAGGCAGGTTGCTGTGGTTTGTGCGCCCCAATTGGGGAGTGCTGCCGTTCGTGGCGCCGGTGTGGGCGCATATAATGTGGCAGCCTCAGTGGTTGGCGGACGCCCCCTTGCGTTTGTTGCACACCCTTGCGGGCTTGCTGCCATGGGGACTGATGGCATGGAGGCCGTTGGTTTTTCTTAAGAGACCGCGCGATTGGGCTGAGTACATTTTTTTTGATGGAGCTTGCGATGGGAAAACTTGGAGGATGGCGTTGTGGGGATACACGATGGGCGGAAGGGCAGGGATCGTGCATGAGGTGTTGTGCAACCAGCAGATTGCCGAGTTCGCGGCATTAGAGTATGCAGTGCATTTCGTGTCCGCGTTGGGGTGGGACAGAGTAGGTCTGGTTGGAGATAATTTTTCGGTGCTACAAAGTTTTGCGGCAGGAAAAGCGAGTGTGGGTTTGCGAGTGCCGAATAAAATTTTGCGACGGCTAGTGTACGCGTGCACGCGGTCGCGTAGGTCGTGGTATCTGTGCTGGGCCCCAGGGGAATGCAACCCGGCGGATCCTTTCAGCCGTATCCAGTCGGGGTGGAGGGGGGACTATGCCGCAGCACAGGAGGAGGCCGCACGTCGGCTGAGATTGGCTATGGGCGGCCCCACGGTGTTAGTCCAGCATGTATGGACGTTGGAGCTACCGGTAATAAAGCAGCTGCAGGGTCATGTGGGCATGAAGGTCCGGAAGCCTACCTGACGCGCCGGAACACCCTGTTTTTGGTCCTTGGGCCATTGGCTGCCAATAGCTGGGCGTCGTGCCGGTGTCCACTGACGCGCCCTTGCCCGGTGCTACAAACAAACACAACGGTCAACCTTTGGCCGAGCCGGGTGAGGGTGCAGAAGGGGCCCAGCGGGGAGCACGGCGCCCGATGGCACTGAGCATGCGAGTGTCTGCGTAGTAGGGAGACGACGCGAATGGCGGTGAGGTAACCTCGCATGTGTTGCATTTGCTGTGCCTTAGTAGTTGTCTCTTATGCCAAGGCCTGTGGTGCTGCCGTGCTACCACCCCCTGCCGCCGCCGGCGCCATCGCATATGGGCCGGCGCAGGCGCCAGCGTGATTGGGGGCGATGGGAGGAGGATCGGCTGCGGGGCATCGCACGTGCCCACCCGGTGCCGGTGCTGCGCGGCTGGGCGCGGGAGCTCACGGCAGCGGTGAGCGGTGCACGGCGCTGGGGAAAGATCGTGGACGCCGCGTGCGTCTTGTACGCGGTTTGCATGCTCTTCCCCAGCGCCCTGGACTTGACAGCGCTCCTGGTGGGGGGGTTTGAGTACTTCATCAGCGTGGGAGCCACACGGCCCGCGGCCTCCATCAGCTTCACGGGAGTTGGGCTGGCAGTGGCCCCGGGAGCGGTGCGTGCGGCGCTGCGATGGAGATACGGGCCGCAGGCGACCCACGCGTGGAGGGCGCCGCAGCAGCACTTCCTGGCGGGTGCGATGCGCCAGGTGGTGTATAATATACTATTGCCCCTCTGGGACGCAGGGCCTTTCGACCTGCGGGGCGTGCGGCAGTTGGTCCCGGACCAGTGGTGGCATTTGCCACGATGCAGGCTGGTGGTGTTGTCAGGCTGGTGTCCGGGTCTGTTGGCGGGTAGTGCAGGACACGCGTTGGGGCTGTCGTACACGGGTTGGCTGGCGTGTGGTCAGCATGGGACAGTTTATGTGGGTCAAGACCCGGATGAGGCAATGGAACTCATCCGGCAGTGGCTGCCGGTCGTGTGGGAGGCTTGGTACTTCTGCATGCCGCGGCCTGAGTTGTTGCAGGCGCCGCCTATGGTTGCGCGACCAGGTGCAGGGGAGCGGTGTTGGTCGGGTGCTGTGGGTCGAGAGAGGCTGTACCGCGCTGCGGTAGCCATTGCGGAAGACTGGTACGCGCGGCGGGTGCCCGTGCGTATGATGCGTGATGCGCCGGAGTTTTGTAGCTGACGCAGCAAGCGTGTTGCGGGCCGACAGTGGCTACATGTGCCTGGGCGTCGTGCCCCTGCCTTCTGACATGCCCTCGCCCGGTGCAGCAACCAAACACAACGGTCACCTTTGGCCGAACCGGGTGAGGGTGCTGTCGGGGCCATGAGAAATTACGGCGCCCGGTTACAGAGGCAAGAGTGCTGTGGCTGACGCAGTGCGACTGAGTGGGTGGGTGTCGCGCGTAGGCGTGTGTTGCGCGGAGCGCGTGTGTTGCACGGCGCAGCCGATCAAGGCGCGCGGCCGGTGTCCTTTTTTCGGGGCAGATTCAGCCTACTATCATGTCGGTGTAGGGGAGTGTTTGCGCCCCAGACTCGCATACCGGCGCTATTTATCTTTTTCTGTGTGCATGTGCTTTTGCTTGTTGGCAGATGTGAATTTAGACCAAAATGAGGTTTGCCATAAGCAAACCCAAGTTTGGTCTGTGCAAGGTTGAGTGTATATGTGTCTGCACTGATTGTCCGCTCAGTTGTCTTTTATATTTTGTATGTCGATGGCCCACCCACCCACCCTGAACTGTATCTATGGCACAGGCTGCCTTATGCGACATCACGCCCCAGACTCGCATACCGACGCTATTTATCTTTTTCTGTGTGCATGTGCTTTTGCTTGTTGGCAGATGTGGATTTAGACCAAACTATGTTGTTGTCCGTCAACACTGTCTTTGCTATACAACTGGACGACACCACGTCACGGCGCACGCCTCTGGCGCAGGTTCGCCACATGTATTGTTTGCTATACTGATGGACTCCGAACACTGTGTTCGATTGCAAAAAAAAAAGAAGAAGCGTGGGCAGTGTGGCCTGCTCTCTCAGCCTCTCAGCCACTCAACCCCTCACCCCCTCCTCCCGCCTTCCTTACCTAGGGCTTGGCAGCGAGCGACTCCGCATCCATTTGGAGTGACCTTAAGCTTATTACAGAGCGGGTGTCTGCTGCCTCCCCCGAGCCCCCCCATCGCAAGCCCCCGGCACCGCCACAAGGGCCACGCAAGGGCAAGGCCGCTCAAGACACATCCCCCAAACCTGCCCCCGTCTTCCCACGGCGCGCCTCGAACCCCGCGCTGGCTGTGCCCCCGGAGGAGATGACCCGCCCGCTGCCGCAGCCCGCGGCCAACCCCTTCAAGGCGAAGCGGTCCGAGACGGCGAAGCCGGTAGCGAATGGCGGGGGGTCCGACGCCCCACCGGTCGCCAACCCTGTGCCGAGCTTCGTGCCGGGCCCGGTGGCGGGTCCGGTCTTGGCGACAGGCCCGGTCCCGGCAGTCCCAGTGACGAGCCCGGCCGCCCCGGCGACAGTCCCCGTCCCTGCACCAGTCCCAGTTCCGGCAACGGTCCCGGTCCCGCTGGTCATCCCGGGCGTGCAGGATGTCGGGGTCCCCTCTCCGAAAGCGGCGGAGCTCCTCCAACTCCAGGCCCTTCTGCAGCAGCAGCAGCAGTTCTTGCTGCAGCAACAGCTCCAGGCCGCAGTTGCGGCAGCTGCCACTCCACCGCCGCCGCCACCACCACGGCCACCGCCCCCGCCACCGCCGCCGCCACCGCCGCCGCCAGTGACAACCCCTGAAGCCCCTTTCCCAAAAACCACTTCCACGAGCTCTGGCGAGGGCCTGAACCCCCGCGCGAAGCCCTGGAGCCCGGGCAGCGGCGCGGGCGGCGATGCTGCAGCCTCGCCGCCGCCGCCGCCGCCGCCGCAGCCGCCATCCCCCATGATGACCCCCGTCGCTGCCTTCCCCATTGCCTCGCCCTCCGAGCAGCTGTCGGCGCTCGTGGCGCTGTCTGGCGACGCCGCCGCGGGGCAGGACCAGCAGTCGGAGTTGCGGGTCCTGGGGGGGCAGGTCTACCGCGTGTTCAAGGTGTCCCCGAGCATTGTGTCCCAGCCCACGGGCTCCACATAGCGCTTTGGGGGAAAGGGGGGCTGTGATACATACCATCGGATGCCCCAGTGTTTGCTGTCATCCCTCAGGCCACCAGGGTGCCCATCTATTACTCTTCATCAAAAAAATTCCAAAAATAGAACGATCCCAAAAAGTTATCCAAAAGATTCCTAAAACACCCGTTGACGAAAGGTGTCTCAGGCCGGGTTGCACACATCCGCACTAGCCGCTGTGGCGGTGAGTGTTGGACAGTGAGAATCTCCCATTTTTCCGTCGGTGAGTGCGCTGACTTGATCCTTACAAAGGGAGCTCTGGGGAAGGTCTTCGACCTCCGGAAAAATGGGGGAAATGGGCCTGTGAAAAATGGCCATTTCGTCACATTTTCTCCGATTTTCTCCCATTCTTTCTGCAGTCTCCCCCCATTTTTCTCCCACTCTGGAACGCATTCCTGCATTTTCTATCCTGATCTGCTGATGATTCCCCATCTTCCCTCATCTTCCCCCATCTTCCCCTAATTTCCTTCCCCCTGCCCCCCCCATCTTCCCCCAGTTTCCCCATTTCCCCCCATTTTTCCCGACTCCAAAATCCTGGTTTGGTGAGTGGGTGATTTCGGTGGCGGTCAGTGCAGATACCTGACGTTGGCCCTTGATGAGCTGTTTTTCTCTTCTCTTGTGTTTGCTGTCTTTGTGATGATTGATGGCTCTTCCCCCCCAAGGAGGCTTTCACCGCGTGACACCGCCGCGCGTCACCGTGCGGGGAGCGGAGGACCCCCTCTGCTGTGCACACGCCCTTTTGATGCCTCGTGCGCAGACCCCCGCAGCAACACACAGCAGTTCAGTACAGCGCTCTGCCTTCTGCAAGCCCCATCAACCGCCCTTTCTTCACCATTCCTCATTGGCCCCTGCCAGTCTTCATCAACGTCAAACCCTCGTCCACCATCAGAAGCCCTTTAGGGATGCAAATTTTTGGCGCCATTTGGGGGTCTGGGTCCGGGGGGGGGGGGGGGGGGCTAGAGGGGATGCTTTTTTGTGACTGGCCACAATGTTGAGAATTGCAAACCCTGAGAAAATCATGACCAGGAAAGGTGTCTACGATAAAATATCACGTCATGCCCATGGGCGTGGTTATGATTTCAGTTCTCCAACGTCCAGTTCCGCTGCAGTGCCTGCATTAATTGCTGTTGAAGGGCAGACAGAACATAGTGACTGCCAGCTTTGCTGCACTGTTTGTCGAAATTGCTGTTGTAGACGTCATTGTTTGCTTTTGCCACAATGGGCCGCAAAAAGATTCGTCGCAACTGCGCACCATGTTGTACAGACATCTCAGCCAAATTGTCATTGCAATCAATTGACACAGGCAATTTGTTGCTGTGTTTCCTCGCTGCCCCTCTACCTTGACGTTGCACCCGAGCATTCTGTGAGGTGCGCCTGCGTGGTTTTGCAGCCCGGCAGAACTGCTGCAAGGCAAAATGCAAGCATGAGCAAGCTATGGCATCGGCTGCAGCTGCTTGTTGTGTTGTGGGGCTGGCTGCTCAGCCCCATCAGTCATTAGTCAGGAGAGCCCCTTCCATTGCTGCATTGCTGTGTTTGGTCCTCATCCCCAATCAAATGCACCCAGATCCTGGGCCAGCTCAACCTGTTGTGGAGCGCGGTTACAATGCGGTTGAAGGTTGAGATGGCGCTTTCAGCGTCACATGACGGTGGGCAGGCAGCAAAACTGTAGCTGCGTGGTATCTTGGGGGGGGGTGTCGGGGTGAGCAACCATTGGCCGCCAAAGCTTTAAACCAGCCTCACTGCAGCACGAATCTCACTGGCAGCAGCATGTGCATTGTTGTCATTTCTACAGATTCCTCCAGCAGCTGTTCTAGCAATTGCAGTCACAGTGAGAATGACAGCCAGGGGAGCAGTGACAGTGAATGACATCATTCTTGGCAACTTCTGATGGAAACACACGCCCTTGTGCCTGCCAAATGCTCTGTCTGTCCTGCCATGCATCAGACCCAGCCCCCTGTGTACGCCTCCACCTAAAGGCAGCAAGCAGCCCACAACAGCCAGTTTCTGGAAACCCTTTCTGTGATTTATTTGTGTCCTTTTTTGTGACCAAAAGGGTCGGTTGGGGGGTCGGGGGTCCAGGCCGGACCCGCCCCACCTATTATATGCACGACGCCTCCACGGCCATGATGGATCGGTTGCAAAAGTCGCTCTTCGGTGCTCACTGAGTGTCATCGCCCCTTTACCTTTCTGCCTACAAGTCTATCTCCTCGCAGCTTCATCAGCCCTCTACAGGCCCTGCGCCATCCTCTCCAAACCTTCACATTCCAACCCACATCTGCCCTCTACAGTCCTCGGGGGGTGGCGCACGGGGTGAGCATGGTATGCGCCAGCAGCGGACAGTCCCATGCCTTTCAGGGTGCTGCCCGTGCGGTGCGTGCGGTGCAGCGTTGGCCCAGTGCGCACCCAACTTGTGGTAACACGAAATGCTGACTAAAACGTGATGTTCGCTGATTTGTGCGGTGCACGCGGTGCGCATGCGTTGCGATTTCAGCTCCCCCCCCCCTTTTGGATTTCGGAGGTCACGATTTGCCACAGGATGACTCAACTTCGTGATTTCCAGTCAGAATTTCGCGATGTTGGATTCCAGCCCCAAACTTGGGGTGTTTGCTGGTTGCCCCTGCGGCATGTGCGCACTGTACGCACACCGTGCAGCGGCTTCCTCCTACACTCCTCTGTAATCCTCTACAACCCTCGACAATCCTCGACAGTCCTGCACAATCCTCTACAATTGTCTGTAATCCTCTACAATTTTCTACAACCCTCTTCCTCTGCAGTCCTCTACAATCCTCTACAATCCTCTACAATAGTCTACAGTCCTCTACAATCCTCTGCAATCCTCTGCAATCCTCTGTAACCCTCTACAATCCTCTACAATTCTCTACAATCCTCTGCCACACACCTCCACGCAGACCCACATCAGCGCTCTACAATCCTCCACAGTCCTCCGAAGCATCCCTTGCTTGGCCCGGATGACAGCTGCCATACTTCCGATATCTAATCTAAGCTCAGACTCCGACTGCATTACCTGGTTTCAGACTCAGCTAATCCTCCCTACTTGTCAGATCCGCTACCACAGCCAATGTGGGATCATCGTAGCACTGGACAGCTCTGAACCTTGATTCCGAGAGGTCATCTCGAGTACTGTGAAGTGAGCGGGCTACGCCAGCTCATGTTGGTCAGCACCAAAAAAAAAAATCTAATCTAAGCTCAGACTTGTCCTTTAGGAATGAGAGCGTTTTGCAGGATTGTGCTTAATCGACGGCAGTTAGAGCTTACCCGATGGCGGTTGAAGTTTAACCGACGGCAGTTGATGGTTTCCCGACGCCTGTAGACCGTTAACCGACAGCATTTTCTGATCGGCTGGTGCTCTGTTGAGGCCTAGGTGCACCGAAATTTGGCAGTCTTTTGTTTTGTTTTGGGGGCACTGAGAACAGCCCTTGCTCAGAAATGTTGGAGGCGGTTCATGGATGGCTCCATTGCTTCCAAATGCCATGCTCTGAGACGATACCGAGCAATCATGCCGTCATTACAGCCCAGGCCAGTGGCCTTACCAGGTTGTAGGATGGAGGCACAGGACCGGACCTTCTTCTGAGGAAGTCCTTGGCCTCACGTGCAGGTGTGCGTATTTTTTTGGCAAGGCTTTCACGATAATGCCGTGGGACGCGGCAGCTGATGGTTGGAGAGGCATCTGGGGGCGGTTGGGGGGATGTGGCCAATGCGGTTCAGTCCCCTGTTGGTCTACTGGTGCCCTGCAAACTACAGCCCTGGGCCTCAACTCCGGTGAAAGTCACTTGGCGCGGTGGGTCACCAGCCCCTTGGAATCTTCAAGGTGTTTACCCTGACCTGGGCCAGGCTTGCACAGGAGCGGGTCTGCTCCTCAATAAGGTGCTTCAAACCATTTGAAAGAGAACCTCAACGCTGCATGCAGAGCGGTTTTGCACAAAGGTACAGCAGACTGTTTTGCTGGGTTGAGGAGCAACAGCCCAAGTACTACCTAGAGTGGCCTACAGAAATGCTCCCTGGAGTCAGCCGCTCCTCATTGGACGACCACAGGGCTTTGTTGACCACAGTGCATCCATCTGCTCCCAAGAGCCAATGGTCTGTAACTACCAGTACTTGCCCAGATTGCTTATTCAGCCGTGTGTGAATAACTGGTTTTGTGGCCAGTACCTGCCCCCACAAATTGTTCAACGACTTCCATCACTCCCATTTGCTGGCTTCCCCAGGCCTGCACCTCGGGAATACGACTCTCATCCCACCACTAGCAGAATGTCCCATCCATCACATGCCATTCACACAGTGCGTGCGCAGTGCAGACTTATGATACCATGGTGGCTTCCAGCACCGTAGTTTGGAGGCTTTTACAGAATTCAATGTTTGTCCCAATGTCTTTCCAGGCCATCACCTTCCCTTCTCACAGATTTTCTCATCATGCTCTACGAGTCTACATGTCCAAGGATACATGCCGGTGTGGCTACAAGTGTAACCAAAGGAGACAATGGATGCATACACGTTGATATACCTCCTTCTCAGAGTCTTTTTGGATTTGGGATTTGAGTCCCCCCCTGTGGTGGCTATGGCCGTATGCTTATGTCCCGGGGGTATACGATAGCTGAGTATCTGGCGCTTCATTCCCCCCTGCCGCCCAAACACTTAGTTTTCAACAGTTGCACCAACCCGCAGTCACTAATTTCCAGTCACCCAACATATTGAGTGAGCAAGCCCTATGATGCTTTTTTGTTGTTCCTGCAAGACAAGGCAGGGAATAGATGGGGGGGGGATAAGGTAGGGGTTATGTAGCCATTCCGCCCAATTATGGGCCCCTGAGAAGGTAGGGATGAAGTAGCCACTACTGAGTGACAAAGGGAGCCGAAGTGCATACGCCGTGTGCTTTTGGGGACAAGTGTTGAGGCAGTACCTTTGGGGAACCCAAGACCGGCCTGACCTGTACTCCAGGGGTTTCCGTACCCACGAGGAACCTAATCGTCCTTTGTCTGTGTCCAAGTAGTGCTATTGAGGAAACAACACTGCTATTCAAGAAGAATGCTATTGATGAACAATGTTGGCAAGTGTTATAATAAAATGTCTCTTGCCGGCACACCCAGTCTAAGTTATATGCCCTTTCCTGAATTGGTTCCATGTGTTCCTAACCCCTTGGCAAGACTAGCTAGGATTGGTCAAGAGTGCGCTTTACAAACTAAAGTTAAGCAAATAACTTTAGTTTTGCCGCAGAAGACATAGCAACAGGACAGCTTGCAGGGATCACGGGGGGGGGGGGGGGGGCACCATCGAGTGATTGGACCTCGGCGCATGGCGCCATTCTGTCCATAGTTGATGTTCCAGGTGAGCTGCCAGTCAACTCCGGTTTGCCCGCCCATACAGCACTATTCGCGCCAACAAAATGGGCTCTGTCTGCCCAGGCGCTGAGCCACCTCTTTGGCTCCATCATGCTCTTCTAGAGCCGAACAAAAACCCCCCATATGTTGTGTGAGTTTGCTTTTGCTGTCTGTCAGTGCCTCAGGGGGTGCCAGAGCTGAGGTATGTGTCGTGGTCTGCCGTAGGACACCAGGGGGGGGGGGGAAGAATCCTAGCATATTGAGGCCCATCTGGCCCGGCGGCTTGGCCATGGGGTGCCCCAAGATTTGCGTGTACAAACGGACCGTAGTCCGAGCGGGATTTGCCCGCACAAAAAGATGAGACCTTGCTGAGATTTGCCCCCCAAAACAGGCCGGCATCTGGGGTGGGTTTTTCTCTCACAAATGGGTCACAGTGTGGGCTTGCCTGTACCAACGAGCCAATGTTGGGCCGGCCAAGGGGCCATATCAGGGCCAATCCGGCCCGGCGGCTTGGCCCTAGGGTGCCCCCGGATTTGCGCGTACAAACGAGCCGGTGTGTGGGCTAGGATTTGCCTCTACAAACGCGCCGGTGTTCGGTAGGCCAAGGAGCCAAGCAAATCGGGGCTGATCGAGCGTGGCGGCTTGGCCCGGGGGTGCCCCAGGATTTGCCTTTACAAAATGGCCGAAGTTTGGCTAGCCAAGAAGCCTGGCATATCAGGGCCGATCCGGCACAGCGGCTTGGCCATGGGGTGCCATGGGATTTGCCGGTACAAATGGGCCGCCAGGCCTAGCATATGGATGGCCATTTCGGTGGATAGTCTAGGAGGCCACCTACCAATATTGTAGGCACGCGCGCAATATGGGGTGGAATATACACGGGAAATTTCAAACCTTCCCTGCCAGCAATATGGTGAGCTTAAGTACCCTGCCTTCCTTAGCTGTCTAGCTACATGTGTGGACACCTGCATCTTCCGCCAAGTCCTTTGGAGGTGCTTGGGGACGTTGCTCCCCTTGTTGTAAGGACAAAAGCGTGAGGAGAGAAGGAGCAAGGTATCAAGAATGTACCCCGCGCGCCTAGGTGGTTGAACTCAAATTAGTTGTACGGTAGGTCTAGTGGTCCCCATATGGTGCCAGTTCACAACTCATCTCCGCGGGGCTGTCACTCACTTGCTGCACAGGACTTTGGACCAATCAGGTGGTTGAAGCTATGTCATGACATGTTATTGACCCAAGACCCAACGATGTGCTTGTCTATATGTGCAGTGCATCCTATACACAACATTCCAACATAGCAACAGCTGGTAGAGCACGCCGACACTCCCGGTTGGGGAGGCCAGACCACCCATGATAGCTCTTCCTCTTCCTCTTCCTCATATAGTACTGATGCAGCCACACGGGACGAGTCCCTACGTTGGTTGGAATGCTATACTATTCTTGTGTACCTCTGTTAGGTTTAGGTTGACAGGTGCCACTAGGATGTGGAATTAGAATTGATATAAGACACACAGCACATAGTGCGGCTAGTCCGCAAAAAAAAAAGCCAAACATTACAGGTAGGTGCGCACGAAAGCTAGGACATAGTCCAACATTCCGCTTTGCGAGCCAGGGGCCTTGGTTGGCCGAATGAGTGCTAGCATTGCAAGCTGAAACCCACTGCTATGCGGAGCACAACATGAACAACGGATGCACCTGAGTACTGTGTGTGGCGTTGATCCCAGCTTGAGTGGCTAGAGTAGCTGGAAAAACCTAGTGATTCAGCCTTGAAGCCATTGGTTTCAAGGACCCCGATTTTCAAATTTCAAGCAAAAACGTTCGAAACTTCTGGAGCCCATGGTTCCACATGTAGTGTTGTGTGTCCCTCAGCTACTAGAACACTCTACATAGCCAGATTACTCTTCTACCCTTCAGACAAAGCAATACACCAGGGGTTGTGTAGCCATGTTTGTCTTCTACACTGTTGAGAACCTGGTGAGGCCCTGTTCATGCATTGGGTAAATGGGGTACGCGGTGCACGCGTGTTGTGCATGTGGTGCAGTCACCCTTGTATGCGAGCCATTGTTCGTGCATCACCACATTGTGCTTGGAACTGCACCCAACTCGCTTATCTTGAGGATACTCAGGCATGGCTCATGTTGGCAAGGCTGACCAATACATAGTATATACCATGGGTCACGTGCAAGCATCGTCGTGTTTGCGCACAGGATTCCTGTCCGACTGTTGTATTGCCTGAGTTTGGGTGTGCTTGTAAATGGGAGTAACCCACCTCTCTCTTACCTACCGTCAGTTGTGCGACTGCCATTTTTATGATCCAAGGTTAAGGTCATAAGGATTTGAGCACATTGTCTGTGGGGAGACGTGGAGAGAGGCCCTGGTGCATGCATGCAAGGTCTGTTTCTGCCCATCACAGGACTGTGCTCTGGAGTGCAAGACATTTTGATTGGTTGTGATGTGGTCGGGAGCCATTGATAATGTTGCTTTTCCCGACGTGTCCCAGCTCATCCACTCAGAAGAAGGCCTTGTCTAAGCAAGAGGACCCTGTGTTACCATCGTTTTCTGGGACCTGGGCTGTGCTTGCGCAAGTGTGAGGGAGGTAAGTGATATGCAATTGCATGCCCAGCAGAGAGTGCCGCGGCACACTGAACAGTGAGAGAAGATAGGCGCCCCCCTGAGGCAGGGGGCTTGCAGAGGAGGAAGAACTATTCATTTTGGCTGTTCATTGCTGTGCCCAAGGCTGTAGTAATCCATACAACATATACCACAAGAAAAATAACAACCAATGCCTTGCCGTACCCTGCCGTCTTCTGAGATACAATTGGATTCAGCAGGAAACACCGGTCCAGCGGGCAGCCGCGGAATCGCAGGCGCGAAACTGTGCTGCCGTGCTGTACGTTGGCACAGGTGCACAGGTGCACACCTTGGCACAGGTGCGCCGGGTGCACAAAAAAGTGAAGACTTCTCACTGCCTTCATTTTCAGGTTAAGGATCAGAAACTGCTCAATGTATCCTGCAAGATTTGTCGAAAGCTCCAGTCACACAGTCATGGTGCGTGCCCTGAGTGGAAATTTTGGGTGCTGGACAAACTTCTGCTGCAGGGGACATGTAAAACAAAATATAGACCAAGTGACAGCCAATGAGCTGTTTGCTCTGCTGGACTATGACCGCAGTTGGAAATAACATAGACCGACTGTTGTCCTGCTACCATTACGAAGCATGGTACCCTGACACCCACCTTGCCCATCCACCACCAACCCCGCCGGGGAGGGGGAACCGTCACCTGCGAGTCCCCAAAGAAAACGCATCATTTCCACGCGGTGGTTTTTCTGCACCATCGTGTGCTTTGTTGCTCCAGGGAGGGAATTTCGTCTTTTTGTGCTCAGGTCTGTATCCGCAGTCCCAAGGAGGTTTTGTGATGCAATTGGGGTCCCCCATTCCTTGTAGGGAGAGGTGGTGGCACCAACTGTGCCCAAACTTGCACCCAAACGTGCAAAGCAGCCCAAAGCGAAACCTGCTGCAGCCAGCTTGTCCATCTGTGTTGCTGATGGGGAACATGTGCAGGAGTTCAGGACCTTTGGGACAGTAAGAGCAAGACTTACACTGTCCCTGTTCAGAAGTAGGTGCAGCCAAAAAACTGATGGATTTCTGCAGTGCCTTGAGATTCCTGCTTGTTTGTGTCATGTGCCCCACACCATGTGCATCTATGCATGTCAGCGTGTATCTAGAAGCCTTTGGCAAACAACACCAAGCCAGTGACTGGCCGTGAATTGTGCACCGTATGAGCCAATAAGTGTTTTGTCTGCGGTGGTGTCCATCCCCTAGGGGGGCGGGGGGCAGGGGACCATCACTTGGCGACAGCCCCCCAGCCCGGGCTGCACAAGGAGGGGGCTAAGGTAAGCCTTTCCACACCTTTGTTGCTACTGGAGCTCACCTTTGACATGACAGGTCCCAGTGCACTGCCCAGGCCTTTGCTGAGTGGGGGCAGGGGCTGGGGGTGACCCCCTGCCCTGGTAAGGGGATCTCAGTAGGATCCAGCCCCACATGCCAGTGAGCTCAGTCGGAAGGAGCCCCGCCCTATGGGCAACTGAGTAGGACCCAGCGCCATCCACAAGGCTCCTCACTAGGAACCCGCCCTGACCCCCCCCAATTAAGCAAAGGCCTGGCACTGCCATGTGTCCGAGTCCCCAGGCATTCTTGTTGCGCACAAAGAAACAGTGAGTGACCATGCCACCGGTACATTGCAGCGAGTCGTACACAAAATGGGAGAGCTTGCCTCCCCATGTTGCACCCTCACACAGACCGTGGAAAGAAAGCAAACCGGCTGTGTTTTTGCTGCTTAGTTACATAGGTGGGGATTCAAGAAGACCAGAAATGCTTTGTGTCTCACTGGGGGAACGTTAGCGCGCCGGGCGCGCGCCGGGCGCGCGCCGGGCATCTTTTTGGACCCGTGCCCCACCGGTGACCTTTTAGGGGGTGCGCTAAGGGGCGCACTTAGGACAATCTTTGAATCCACGCTTCGTTGCGTGCTGCATCATGGTGACCCCCGGCGTAGGTTTTGACTTCCGATTTTGTTCCCTTTGTTGGGGACCCCCGAGAATGCAGGGGTGATGTAGCATTTCCGCCCTCTTTTGGGCCCCAACCGTCCGGTGCTATTGAGGAAACCGGGACAATCTTTGAATCCACGCTTTGTTGCGTGGTGCATCATGGTGACCCCCGGCATAGGTTTTGACTTCCGATTTTGTTCCCTTTGTTGGGGACCCCCGAGAATGCAGGGGTGATGTAGCATTTCCGCCCTCTTTTGGGCCCCAACCGTCCGGTGCTATTGAGGAAACCGGGACAATCTTTGAATCCACGCTTTGTTGCGTGGTGCATCATGGTGACCCCCGGCGTAGGTTTTGACTTCCGATTTCGTTCCCTTTGTTGGGGACCCCCGAGAATGCAGGGGTGATGTAGCATTTCCGCCCTCTTTTGGGCCCCAACCGTCCGGTGCTATTGAGGAAACCGGAACAATCTTTGAATCCACGCTTTGTTGCTTGTGTTGTTGTTTGTGTCCAATTCGCCGATACCGGCACTTGAAGATCCCTGCCTCGAGCTTTCATACCCCGGCTCGAGGAGGAGGCAATCAGGGGCTTGAAGATCCCTGCCTCGAGCTTTTCCCCGGCTCGAGAAGGAGGACACCCTTTGCACCCCGTCTACGACGATGGCAAGGGTGGTGGTGTCCAATGGTGGGTGAAACGGTGTAAGTCCACCTGTGTGCGTACCCAAGTTGCACGGATGGGTGCAGATGCCGAAACAATGGAGGAATTTTGGATGAAGTACGGGCACCCCGAGCTCCTCGACCGTGAGTCATTGTTTCGATTTTTTTTCTGGATGAAACACACCCCACCGGCAGAGAGCGGTGCTTTCATGTCTCACGCAGAAGGTTCGGAGGTTGCCTGGCGGCAGAGTGTTGCCCGTGCTCGCGAATACCTTAACCATGTTGTTCAAGAGATTCGATGGGCCGACAGGTTGAATCCTTTCAACCATTGTCCCCATTTTCCATTCTTTATGACGCATTTCACAGACTCCATGCCCATCAGTTCCATTGGCGGGATATGGAGTGCAGACCTGTGGAATCCTAAGTATGCGTCGCATGTTTACAAGGTCACTGTTGCCGTTGATATGTTGGGCAACATTGTATGGATTTGCCCCTTGGCCCCCGGGACATCAGCAGATGTTTTGATTTGGGATGGGTACGGACCTTCTCGTACCCGAGGGGATTTCTTTGATTTTGAAGTTGGGGGCCATGATGGCGCTTATAAAGGCCGGATTCATGTCATTGTGCCATTCATTGGAAGAAAGAATGGCACTTTGACAGCCCGCCAACAAGGTTACAACGATGTCCATGGGTGGTACAGGGCACGCATTGAGCAGCTGTTTGCTCGGTTGTGGCATTGGGGTTTGGTTAGGAACATCTGGCGTGGCGGCCCCAATGAGTTGCACCAGTCAGTCCGCATTTTGTTGCATTTCACTCAGTTTTGCATCCGAAGGCAAGTCCGTCACCCCCCCTACGGACCATGGGAGCATGTCCCGCCTCAGGTTTGGACTGACCAAAGCAACTCGGCCGCCACGCAAGATGAGGCAGAGGATGAGGCGGAAGTGTGTGTTTTGTGTTGCCATAGGCGCTCCACCGTCACAGTTTGTGATGAGTGTAAGGAGCACTATTGTAATGAATGTATTGACACCCACACTTGTGGGACCAATGTTGTTTGTTAAGTGCAACACAAATGACATTTGGAGTGGTTGAAGTCACAGATATTGCTTTATTTTGCAACGTGCTTTGTAGGGAAGGTGTGCAGTGCAACGTGGTCTACTTGGGGGGCTTCTCCATGGGAGGGTAAATCTGGGGCTGAAGTCGGGATAGTTAATACAAAAGTAGCGCGCCGGGCGCGCGCCGGGCAAACATTCCCCCACTGTTGCCAAATAGCACCAAAAGCTAGTGACCAAGCTTAGCATAACACAAGGGGCACATGGTTACCGCTACAGGACGAGCAGCCCACGCAACCTTGGTCTATTTTCATTGCAAGCGGGGTGTGGGGGGTGGGGGAGGCGCCCAATCCGGCAAAGAAGTGGGCCCATCAATTACATCAAGACAAGGCGGAGGACAATATAGTCAAGCCGTGGCTACCGGGGGTGCCCAGGTGCAGTCCCTGACACCAACCCCCCCCCCCCCTCTAGGGGGCCAAAATGTTTCAAAGGTCCCGATCATAGCACAATATGGGGATGTTGGCTGGCTCCACAGGCACCAGAAATTATTGGTTCCCCGTTTGAAGGGGCTAGTAAAACAGGTCACCCCATGTGTTCATACTCAAAATGAACATTTTTTGGGGGAATTTTCCTTGGCCCCCAAGAAGGCAGGATTTTTGCAGCCACTTCTGATTTTGTCCCCCTGTTGGGGATCCCTGAGAAGGCAAGGGTTATGTAGCCACTTTGATCCTTCCCCACTATGGGGATGCCGAAGGGTTGATGCTATATTGATCAATCTCCACCATGGGGACCCTAAGAAGGCAGGGGTGATGTAACCATGTTGGTCCTTCCCCACTATGGGTTGTGGTTGGTGTGGCGCGAAACTTGTCGCTGGGCCGTGATGCTGTTGGACCCAAAGGTTGTTTCGCTGAAGATTTGCCCGCCCTATACGTGATGCTACAAAGTGCAATGTGAACTACTTCACTGAGTTGTTCCATCAAACCATCCATGCTTTGAGCACCGGATCGTGCAAGACGAGGTGCTATACAAATGTCGTTTGTTGCTCATTGAAGATCCCGCCCTCGAAGCTCCGCCCTGGCACGAGGTAGCGGTTCATGTGGGGCGAAATTTGTCGCCGGGCTGCGGCACGAAATAGCCTCACAGGCTTGGGCACCCTGTGGGGCACCCATGCCAAAGAGGTCTGCTTATTATCAACACCCCCCTCCCGCAGAGGGTTTGGGTGGCTACAACCACTGTGACATTGGTGAGGAGGGAGAGTGGAGACCTATGTCCTTGCATGCTAATCCCTTTAGCCATTGCGTCCCTGCCAATTTTTTCATAGCAAGGTTTATGAGAAAAAACATGAGTGGAGATCATTGTGAGACTATCAGCGAGGTTGCCTTGGGCGTGAATAGACTGGGAGGTGGTTGTACGGGGTGCGCCAGTGTGGATATTGCCTAGAAAGAGAAACGTTGCCTAGAAACCGGCCCTTTCCTGGAAAGGGGTGGTTTTTCGTGCTATGCCCCCCCTCCTCCAGCCCCCCCCCCCCCTTCAAGGGGGCTAAAATGTTTAAGGGGTATTGTCGTCAAGGACTGCGCTTGGGCACCCCCCGTGGATAATTTCAATGTAGGCCCTAGCTTGGGATGAATTTAGAAGGCAAAGGTCGGTGATGCGGTAGATTCACCAAAGATTCTGCAACATTGTGCAAGCGGAGGCACAATGGAAAAGGCAAGTCAACTGAATGTGGGATGAAGTGACGCTATTGGAAGCATGTGTGGACTAGGAATGCCCTCAACCGAGCCACCTAGATAGGGCCGCACCAGAGGCTGAGGAGGAAGCTGTGGGGGAAGCAAAATCGCACATGGGGCCACGGAGGAGGAAACCACCCAAGGCAAGTTGTAGTGGTGAATGATGGGGACCATGCGTCAAGTGAGTGGAAAGGACGGGGGGTTAACGGAACCACGCACCGACGGAGGAGAGAGAGGAGAGATAGAGTAGGGACGTATAGTGTTTGCACGAATTGGCATAGAGAGACAGAGAGAGAAAGAGAGAGAGAGAGAGAGGGTATGTGTGTGAGGGGGACAAAGACATAGGACCGATAGAAGCACATTAGATCAAAACAGGGAGAAGAGAGAGATATTTTATGCATCCATATAGACTATGGAGTAGAGACATCTGCAGAGACCCGTGACTGAGGCATTTGCCCAGCGACGCGTGGCTGGAAGGCATACCTTGATGGTTGTACATACTGCGACTCGGCATTTGGGGTCCATTTTGTGAAACACCCAGGCAAACTAGCAAGTTGAACCATTATAGAATGTAGCCATGATTCGGATCCCCGACAGGTCCAAATTCACGGTTGGCGAATGCCAAACAAAAGACAAGGCAGAGGACAATACACACTGGGTATCCTAGTTGCCGTTGTGGGGGACCAAGAGGGGAGTTTGGTGGCGGTGGCTATGGGAGCAAACATAGCAGAAAGGGTGTGAAGGGTGTTGATGGCAAGGGGGTAAAGTATTCCAATGTGAGGTGTGCGGAGACAGAATTGGACCGATGCTGCCCGAAATACTTATCTTATGAAGGAGTTGCGAAACTTGCACACGATCACGAACTCTGTTCTTGAGGTGGATGCTAGTAAGCAGCATGCTGAGCAGCTAGACATGCGTACTACAGTACCGTGGGCATGATGGTTGAAAGGTTGCAAGCGAACAATTAGCAAGCCGATAATGACATTCCACACAATGCTAGCACAGTGCAATCAGAATTATTATGTACCCCCCCCCCTCCTCATTTGAATTTTGTGGGAATTTCTCTTAGAGACGCTCCGCACGCACCAAGGTTCAATCAAGTGTGTGAAAGTCCCCTCACATGTCAATGTCATAGGAAACAATGAAGCACACCGCCTTGCGGACCAAGGCAGACTTTCCCATCCGCTGTGCCCGGTCTTCCAGACACTTGAGCGACAAGCCTCGGCACACGAGACTCCCCCAGCCCCTAACCGAAGGAGGCGAGTGTCGTGTACAGAGCTCCAGTCAGTCTCTAAGGAACTACTCTTTTCCCCTCCAAAACAGCCCAGCTTAGCGAGTCACAAGATATCCTCCAGGATCTGTCTCTACAATTGGACGTGGAGCTGCTCCAGGGCGATTGGTCGCCCCCATCAGCTCTTTTGATCTTGATTGACCTGGTCTTTATCGCTTTGTTAACTCTGGTGTTGTCTAGACGCCACAGTTATCAATTTTTTACAGCATTTTGCACAAGACACATGGACGGTCTAGTAGTATGCGCCATGGACTGGCATTCATCGTCGTCGGGGGTTCGAACCTTGGTTCCCCCGCCCGTCACGGGGCCTTTGGCAGCGCCCCAGCCACCACCCCCTTCAGCATCCCGCCCCACCATCGGTACCGCCGGTGGATGGGTGGCGTGTCTCGTCTTCATATTTTACTTTAGCATATTTAACACTTCAAAAACCAAACGCCACAGCAGCGGCACACCTGTAGCAGTGCGCCCCGCCGCCGGCAGACGGGGGACGCATCTCCTCCTCATATTCCTCTTCCGGGGTTCGAACTGGCGACTCCAAAGTGGCAGACGGCTGCACTGCCGCTGCACTAGGAGGCCAAAACCTAATCTTACGGCCGGCAATTTTTACGGAAGCAAAAGGCAAGCACGTCACGCCAGCATAGTCTAGAATTAGGCATCACTGAGGCTGGGCCTACGGCCCCCCACATACCAAGCCAGACACCACAACGCTTGTGCACACATTCGTTACATGTGCTGAAACTTAACTAGTCACGGTCACAGGGAAGGCCGAATGAGTGCCATGCCTAGCAGCCCGGAGACAGTGGATGTGGTAGGATATAGCTCGCTTTAAATGAGCGCTGTAGGAATGGGTATAGGTGTTGAACACGATGCAGCGCCCACCATACGGCCGTAGAGCATTCCGCGTGTACATATGATAGTGGGGCACCCCAACCAAGAAGGGGACACGAGCCACTGTGTGTTGATGTCACTATTGGACTAAGGGCTGAAATTGTCTATGGCCGGGACATTCAGTCAATCAGAACCGACCATTGTTCCCCGAGTTGAATGTTATGGATGCTTTCGAGCAATTACTTGGATGGTTTATGGCCTCTAGACAATCCCTAGTTCCGCAAGCATGGGCCAAGGTCCAAAAACAAGCGAAGCACATGGCCATTGTGTTTAGATGTGGCAATTTTTGTGTGTAGCTTGGGGTGGAATGTGACATGGCAGAGGCATAGCCCTCTGGGCTGTGTACGGGAAATGACACATCAAATGGTGCACATGCTCTATCACATGCCCATTCTGCATGTATTTCAGCATGTACCCCCAATTATTTATCGATTGTCATTATCATTCATCGAACCGCAAAACTTGAGGAACCAACAATAGTGGCATCTGCGGGATCCCCATTGGAGCAAATATAGGTGACAGCCCCGCCACAAATAGCAATATCAATCACTCAAACGAGAGCAAGATATGAGGTACTGGCCGTAAATTTCAACCAAAATGTTGCTATGCCCACAAACTCCCCTCAAAACCATCAAACAAACTTCTTTTCACTGCAATCACCTCTTGTGCAAAGCACGTGGACTTCCAATTAGCAAAAACAGTAGCACTGAAAAGTTGACGCGGAAGAGTCCCAAAGAGGGAACGTGAGTGCGCCCGGTGCGCACCGGGCACGCCGGGCAAAGTTTCAATGGTCACCCTCCCACCTCCAACCGTTTGGGGGCATGTGTCTATGTGGGATTTTCTCACCTAGCCTAGTATTTTGGGCAGTTGGACGTTGGTGCCCAAGAGAGCAAGCAATGAGTCCAAGAGAGGTTAATTTTGTCATTGCACTCCCTCTCCACCACTTCCTCCAATCATCCATAAATGACTTGTGCTTTTGCAATTGTGAAAAGGGCACCCCAAGCTTGGTATCACGGGGGTAAAGTATTAGACAGCCCGAACGTTGGTTTGGATGCCGGGCACACGCCACGTGTGCACTGAGCAAATGTTACCTCAAATCACAGAATTGAGCAACTCTGTTGTGCTTTATTGAGGTTATCTCGAGTGCCACAACACCAAGGGTGTGGGCCCCAACAAAAAAAAAACTATCAACCCCGAAAAACGGCAGTACCTAGTGTCATTGTTTTGAGACAAGTCTGTGTAAGCGTGGGAAGGGGGGCTCAAGATCACCGTAGGAGTCAAGCATTATTATGTTTTCCATCCTCAACGTCTGCAATCCCCCACCCCAAAACCCATGAGCACGGTCATTTTGACAACATGGGGTTGCATGCACTGTGCTTTGACCTCAAGGGATGCTGTCGGTCCGAATAGGTTCCTTGGCCCCGGATGTTTGGCAATAGGCAAGTGGTGCCCGAGGGGGAAGGGGTGGTTGGTTGGTCAACGGTGCTTTTGGTGAAAAAAGCTGCACCGTGCATCTCTCTCTCTCTCTCTCTCTCTCTCTCTCTCTCTCTCTCTCTCTCTCTCTCTCTCTCTCTCTCTCTCTCTCTCTCTCTCTCTCTCTCTCCAACATGTTGGTCACTGAACCCACCCTTGAGCTGCTGATTTCCAGGATGCGGGACTAGTTTCGCAAGGTTGACTTCTTCGTGGGTGTGCCCGGGATGTGGATATATTACGGTTTGCTCCGGGGCATCTCCGGTTTGCTCCGGGGCTGCTCCAGTTTGCTCCGGGGCTGCTCCGGTTTGCTCCCGGGCTGCCCCAGTTCCCTCCGGGGCTGCTTCCGTTTGCTTCGGGGCTGCTGCTCCGGTTTGCTCTTGGGCTGCTCCGGTTTGCTCCGGGTCTGCTCCAGTTTGCTCCGGGGCAGCCCCGGTTCGCTCCGCAATCTCCAATACCAGCTAAGAATAAAAAATTGCTAGCCGCTGCATTTTCGGCCAAAATGGCCAAAATGTACCGGCCGAGAACAAAAAATTGTCAGCTAGTACATTTTCGCCTAAAATGGCCAAAATGTATCGGTTGTCAATAGAAAATTCCCAACCTCCACATTTTTCGCCCAAAATGGCCAAAATGTACCGGCTGAGACTAAAAAACCCCCAGCCGGTACATTTTCGCCCAAAATGGCCAAAATGTACCAACCGGTCTTTTGTGGCCTTCATATGGTTAGTTGCAAGGTAACGGCCGGTTCTAAAACAAGTCAGTGAAGGTTTTCTACTTCTGTTTGGTTCTAACAAGGTCAAAAATTCGAAACTTGGGATAGCTTTTGTGGTCGTGGTGGTCACAGTGTTCGAAGACTTGAAATCCCGGTTGTCCAAAGGTCCCCATGCTTGAACCTGCTGATGCGAGACCACTTCTCAGTGACCGCTATCTTCGTTGGTCAACGATGACTCTCAACGCCATTCTCCCAAGAATTGGGGATGTGCCTCTTGATTCCGCTTTGCAGCATGGGTGCAATTTTGAATGCTGTTATTGAGGATGTGTATGGTGGTAGGGCGGAGGATGAGAACGAGGATGGTGAGGATGAGGATTTGGACCAGCCGGGTGCAATTGCCAGTAGCTCCTCTTCTGACCTTCGGACCCAACCGACCCCGTCTCCATGACTCAAGCCCAATCCTCTAACTCCTCTAACCTTGCCCCACAGTTGGTGTTCACGTATGATGTCGATGATGCGATGTTGCAATCAATTGAGCGTGGGAGGTTGCATGAGTGGACTATTGTTGAGTTTGAAGGAAGCATGATTTGGCCGTGACAGGGTGGAAGGTTGAGCTAATTGAACGCGTCGAGGTGCACTTCCAAGGGTTGTACCAGAAGCAGGGAGTTCTTGTTCTTTTTGTTTTGTGATGAGATATTTTCTTGTTTATTACCAGCTGTGCCACCAGTGATGGAACATGCGGGTGGTCAAGCACTGTGTCACTTCATTCGACAAAAAGAACTCTTCATGTTTGGATTGTGCAGGGTGCCAAGTAGGGTTGGGGTGCAATCATTGAACACATGTGGGGGTTAGAAACAAATGGTTGAATGATTGAACACATGTGGGGCTAGGAACCAATGGTTGAACGGTTGGGAACCCATGGTTGAAGGCATGAAGGGCTGAGAACTAATGGTTGAACACATGTGGTGCCCACGGTCTTTTTCGGAAAACTATGTTTTGGAACACTTTTGTTTTTCCTTAAGGACCGCCCTGGTCAGATCTGCAGATTTTTCTGCATTTTCTGCGTGCCCTTGCAGTCTTTTTCATCCGACGTCCTCGGTTTGAACGTCCCGCAGAAAGGGCATTCAGTCTGATGGGCCACGTTTTGGCACACAATGGTTGGCATATGAACAATGCAAACACTTCGCCATTCAACAGAATGGACAACAAGTGGAAGTGTGCTGGGCCAACAGGCAGAGTTGTGAATTGTTTCCCATGTGTTGGGTGTTTACAGGTGGTTGAGGGTGCATGGGAGAGACATAGGGGATGGGTTTCGGTGCCTTTTTGATTGTGCACAAATGACCCCCCCACACACACCACCACCACCACCAGCTTGAAGCATGCCACATTGTGCTGCAGCACAGCACATTTGTCTTGGGGACCATTGGTGCCTGCTCGCAAGCTGGGGTAGGAGGTTGAGCTTACTGGCCGGCCCTATCATTTAATGTCAATGCAGATCAAACCTGTGGGGCATAGGTCCTTCTACACTGCCTTTTCTGCCCGTCTCGCAGGACTCACAATGGCTGAGGGCGGCATGAACCCCCAGGAACACTGCAGCCTCGGCATATCCTTGTCCCCAGGGCTGGGCCCCGCCGCTGGTTCCTGCTTGGGGACTGGCTCGGAACGGCCTGACCCACGAAGCCATGGCCGACCAGATGACGCTTTTGACGACCGGACGGAATCGGAGGTCTTCGACAGAGGTGCAAATGCGCGGCTTTCGCAGGCCGCAATGATGCAACATTCGCGCAGAAGATCCATCGCTGTACGAGATAGCAGCCAGTTGCAGAGGCGCAGCAGAGAGAAGAAGACAGCAGCTTTGTCGGTTAAGAACAAGACTCCCCACAAGCCGCACACACTGGCAGGTGAGCCTGCGGAGAAGCCCATGCAGAAGGATAGCACCACCGACCACACGCAGCATATGTATCACTGGTCTGTAATGGCGGGTGCCCTGTTGATAGGGCAGACCGGGCTTGATTGTCTCAGCCACCAGTTCGAGTACATCCCTGACCTGTCCGAGTTGTGTGGCACCTTGCTGCTGCTATACCCTTTGGCATTGGTGCTGGCCGCGCATTGCCTCCCCCGGGCCCGGCTGTGCACGCCGTACCTGGTGGCGCTGGGATCCGTCCTGCTGACGTGCCAGATCATGTGGTATTGGGACCGCCACGCGTCCCGCTTCAAGCATGACATTCTCGCACGGCACGAGGCGACGCTCCCTGTGCTGTGCGACATGCCCTCCCATCCGTCACGCCAACCCTTCTATTACTCGCTGTATGGCATGGCTGTTGGCTGCTCGACGCTGAGCCTGCTGGACGCCGCCGTGTTTCTTCTCGCGGTGCTGCACAACTGTGCACAGTCCTGGTTCCTCTCCTACTTGGGTGTCCAGGTCACTGCCGTGGCCAGTGTCATCCAATGGGTCATAATCGCGGGCTGGCCCCTCGTGTCTCCAGGACTGCACCCGTCGTGGGTCCTCCGCATCGTTGTCCCAGGGGTCTGGACTGCCCTCCTCATCCACTGCAGTTGGGCGTTCGGTTCGGTGCTGAAACGCCAGCAGGCTGCCGCCCAGGAGCTGGAGAGCCGCGAGCACGCCGATGGCATTCTGACCCACATGCTGAAGAACACGATGGCGGATGCCATGGGATGCGTGGACACGGCGCGGAACAAGAAGGAGGACAGGGACCGCCTTCTTCAGAAAGCGTCGGACATCCTCTTCCGAGGGATGTGGTGGTGCAAGCTCCGCCTCGCAATGGTCAGCATCGCCGCCGGACGCTACGTCGCCGTCTGCAGTATCGTAGAAATGGGGAAGTTCACTGAAGACCTTTTGAGAGGCCGAGAGGTCGTCCCCAAGCACCGTTGCAGGGCTGGGATCTACCCAGATCGGGTGCATCATGCGCTACATCATAGAGAAGTGGGAAAATGGGGCAAGATGGGGGAAGATGGGGAAATTTGGGGGAGGAAAAAGGGGGCTAGATGTTGATGTGCGTTTGCTTTGCTATTTTGTGTTGCTCATAGTTTTTTGCTTCGTTCAAGAACATCATCAGAGTTGGTTGGGGATGGGCATGGATATTGTGTTGTGCCCTCTCCTCTCTTAGCCCGCATGGAACACCTTGTTACTCACAAGCTGAGCAATCAAGTCGAACAACATGAAGAAAATGACGGCGTCCGATTTGGGTATACACGGGAAAGATGCCCAAGGTCGACCACTTGGGGGGCGCCCTTCGCGCAGTGCAGGCGCAGTGCAACTATTTGGGCTTCTAGCAATACTGGAGACCCATACTTTGTGATACTAGGGGGCATCATTGTTGCCCCTAGCATAGGTTTTGATGCTTCTTCCACATGGGGGATATGGCATTTTTGGATTTTCACCCACTTTCACCCATTTCCACCCCTTTTCACAGTTTTTTTTTGCTCATCTTCACCATGGACTCCCACACTTTGGTGTAGGCCCTTGAGTTGGGGTGATGGACTCCCATGCTTTGGCGTGGCCCCTTGAGTTGACGTGACGGACTGCCCGGTTTTTGCCTGACCACAGTCGAATGCCCTATGCGAGGCCGCATCCCTGCTGATGAGGAAGCGTGGTTGTACCACAAGTTGAAAACAGAGGTTGACGTGGATTCCCTCCTGCAAGAAACTTTGCCCCCCGGTCCAGTTGAGGATGGGGTGGACACATACGCGGCTTTGGGACTAGCTGGTATGGTGAGTGAGCTTTCAATAGAACAAGAAAGAGGATATGTGCCTGGCTTTCCGCCTTTTGCATGATGTCTTATAGTTGATCTTAATCCCCCTCCTGCACTATACCTGGCACTCCTTGGACACGCTGTCCGCTGACCACAACCTTCTGCACACTACCCTCACCCTCGATTGCTGTGCTCCCGCTTGTGTGTGTGTGTGTGTGTGTGACGGTGACGGTGTGCTCTCATCATTTGCAGCTTACCCCCCCCCCCGTCCCCAACTGAGATACACTTGGTCCACGAACTCGCAGGGAGCGCTGGCGTGGGAGGCACCCGGTAGAGCCCGAACTCCATCACCCTGAGCGGTGTGAACAGATGAGATCACACATGCGCGTGGCATAGTGCATACAGGGTCAGGTGCGTACAGGTCCGCCTGACCCAACAACCTGTATGTGACCCATCTGCCCTGACCCGACCCGAATGAGGCTGAGCTGCCGGTCTGGTAGTGCAGTGCCTCATTCTGCTGTGCAGGTGACCGTTCGGACATTTGCTGGCGCCTGCTTCCTACAGAAAGGCGCCTATTGGCGTTGAACATGTCTTTTGTTTGACTCCAACTGACGAGGATTCACACTCAGCCACTATTGTTGTGCTGTGTTTCGCAATTGTGCGTGCGTGCGTGCGTGCGTGCGTGCGTGCGTGTGTGTGTGTGTGTGCCGTGATATGAGTGGACATGTAAGTAGCGCTGCAGGCAGTTCGTCTCAACCTCACAACCCCAGGCTAATCAGGGCCAATCAGTTAGAGGTGCCAGATGTGACCAGCAGTGCCTGTGATTTCTGTGCTTCCTCAAACTGTACTCCTGTTGCAGAAAGGCCCTTGCCTACTTTTTGTCTTCAATGGCCTGATGAGTTTGTTTTTGGTGATCAGTGTCGTGCCCGCATACTCTCACCCTCACTGACGGTGCGCTTCCGCGATTTCGGCCTTTGATCCCCTTCATCAAGTGTGTGTGTGTGTGTGTGTGTGTGTGTGTGTGTGTGTGTGTGTGTGCGTGCGTGCGTGGGTGGGTGGGTGGGTGGGTGCGGGCGGGCGGGCGGGCGGGCGGGCGGGCGGGCAGGCAGGCAGGCAGGCAGGCGGGTGTGTGTGTGTGTGTGTGTGTGTGGCTGTGTGTGTGTGTGTGTGGGTGTGGGTGTGGGTGTGTGTGTGTGCGCGCGCGTGTGTGTGTGTGTGTGTGTGTGGTTGGGTGGTTGCACCTAACACAGGTTGATATTTTGGGCTGTCATTAACATGAACTCCTCCAAGGGGTATTTCCTGGTCTGTTGCGCAGTGCAGAACTGAATAAGGGATTAGGTGAGGGCTCAAGCACATGCTGCGTCGCGCTGAACCCACTGTCCAGAACTGCATTTGCTATTTCTCTACCAACAGACCGAAAGACGTCTAGGACTGCTGTGCTGTTCCTGAGGAGTTTTCTTTCACCGCTTTTCTTGCTCTGTTCTTGTTTGCGGTTCTTGTCGTGTGTGTGTGTGTGTGTGTGTGTGTGTGTGTGTGTGTGTGTGTGTGTGTGTGTGTGCGTGCGTGCGTGCGTGCGTGCGTGCGTGCGTGCGTGCGTGCGTGCGTGCGTGCGTGCGTGCGTGCGTGCGTGCGTGCGTGCGTGCGTGCGTGCGTGCGTGCGTGCGTGCGTGCGTGCGTGCGTGCGTGCGTGCGTGCGTGCGTGCGTGCGTGCGTGCGTGCGTGTGTGCGTGCGTGCGTGCGCGTGTGTGTGTGTGTGTGTGTGTGTGTGTGTGTGTGTGTGTGTGTGTGTGTGTGTGTGTGTGTGTGTGTGTTTCTGAGTGTCTATTTTTTTTCGAAAGGCGCCTAGCCTCAACGACAATCTTCTTTGTTGTGGCCTGATGAGCTGTTATTGACCAGTGCACGTCTGCCATCTTCAGTGGTTGTGCTTTTGGTCTCATTCACGTAGTGTGTGTGTGTGTGTGTGTGGAGGCAGCCATCCGTACAGACGTTGGAGTCAGACAGCGAATAAGGAAGGCGAGCCAGTCAGAGTGAGCCCGTGGCAGACAAGCGGGCGGAGGCACAGGGCCAAAAGACAACAGCAAGGGCCACTCGAGCTGCGGGACCCCAAGCCAGATGAGGGGGCGGCGGAGGATGGAGCCTAAGGGCGTAACCTGCAACCCAAGTGCAATGCTGTACACACAAGAACAGTCAATAGTGGCCGACAGCATGAACTCAGAGCACGCCCAATCTACCCCGGCAGCGAGGCAATCGGCAATTGGCGCACGCACACAGACAGACACGTGCAGAATGCAGCAGGCGGAGGCAAGGTGCATGAAGACGACCCCCGCACTCTTCAACTGCTACAGGCAGAAAATGAACTGCCACGGGCCTCAAAGAACACCCACAGAAGGCACGGGTGAACTGAGTGAGAGCAAAATCATCCCCTGCGGCGGGGCAATTGAATGCGACAGGGGTGAGGGTTCAAGACGCACGGGGATGTGCAGAGAGTGCACAGCCTCAGCCACCAAAAGCGTGGGCAGGTCCACAGTTTTGCTTAATAACTCAGCATCTCCTTCGGGGGGGGGGGGGTCCTGACCCCCCCCCTCGGACCCCCCCCCCTTAAGTGATTGGGCAAATTTTTCTCCAGGCATTCGGCCACTCAAAATGTTTTTCTGGCGCTTCCGCGCAAGTCAGTTTAGGCCAGAACATTTGTTCGGCGCCTTTAACAACTCAGGATCTCCTTTTGGGGGGGTGGTCCCTCCCACAGCCCCACCCACCCCCACCCCTCGGACCCCCCCACCCCCAACCCTTAGGCAAAACTCTGGGCAGGTCCTATGGAACCGCCGGGCCTAGAACCAGATCAAAGGCTGTTTTCGCTCCACAGGCGGAAACCGACTGCCCCGACGTCGCCGTGGAGCTCGACCCCACCGCCTGCCAAATTGTGCTTGACAACGCCGTGACCAACGCCTTCCGCCACGGGTGCCCGCGTGACCCGCAGGTCAAGCTCACCGTCGAGGTCACCGACCCCGACCCAGAGCCCTCCAGAGGGGACGCCATCCTTAGCCCCCCCGCCACTCTGCAGGCCCCTGCGGCAAGGAAGCTGCGCTTCCTGCTGACGAACCGCGCGAATCCGAACCGGGCGCCCATCGCCGCACGGTGGTGCAGCTGGGGCGCCGGCGAGTGCCTTCCGCAGGACGCGGCCCGGCCGGCGCTGTCCGACGGGCTCGGGCTGGAGCACATCCGCCTGGTCGCCAGCGCGTGCGGCATGGCCGCGTCGCTGTGGCAGGACGGCCTCGAGGTGTTCTTTGAGCTCTGCGTGCTGACGAGGCTCGCCGCTGGGAAGGAGGTGGTGCCGTCGGCGCCGCTGGTCGCGCCGTTCCCGGAGAACCTGCACGTCTTCTGCCTTGACGACAGCCCCATCGCCCGGGAAAGCCTGCAGTGCATGTTGGAGGCGGAGGTGCCCACGATGACGGTGGGCTCATTCGGGGCGAACGTCGCGGAGGTGCCGTCTCCAAATGTCCAATTTGGCCCTGGGGAAGTTGGGTGGGCACCTGCAGAGGAAGGGTATAGGGGCGCCTCCATTTTGGTTATGAGGGGGGGGGGGGGCAACCCATCCCAGCCCCTTCCAGAGGAGGGGGGTCCTTTTACCGATGGGGGCGGGGGGGGGGGGTGCTGACGTCGTCTCAAACAACACAACGCACGTGACAGCTCACACATCGCCATTCAGGGGGGCTCCAAAGGTCAGGTGTGGACCCGCCACTGTGCTCCAGCCGCGCCTGCCTGCACACGGCCTCCATCGCCTTCTCAGTTCCGTTCATGTGCAACTGGCCATTGAATGTCCCATAGGCCCATTGTGCTGCTCCCTATCCTCCCTGGCTTCAGCGAGAGATCATGGGTTTCTTGGTTCTGGGCTTTATTGCCGGGTCACGTTGCACAACAGACTGAGTTCGAGACCTGGCATACATGCAGTGTTCCATGTTGGCTCTGGGGTGTGTTTGCTGCTGCTGGCCACACTCGGGGGGGGGGGGGGGGGATGGGTGTATGTTGGGGGTCGGGTGACGGAAAACCGCGCCAATGGCCCTGGGAACAAGTTCTCTCCACCCGTCCAATAAAAGCCCCCAATTGATGAGCCGCTCACCTCAGCACACACCCATCCTGTCCCGCCCCATTACGTCGGGGCCGGGGGGGGGGGGGGTCGTTTACATTGGGAGGGGGTTTGCAAGGGGACAGGATGCCCCCCTAGCTCTATGATACACTTTCCACACCACTGGTGGTGATCACCCTCCAAGGAGGGAGCGGTAGTGCGCAAGGTGGGCGCAAGGCATTTTTTTGGTCTACTTGGGTCCCAGGGTCTTGCATTTTGCACCCTACAGCCCTTGCTGATACACCAAGGATATTTTTTTTTAGTCCGATGCTTGCCACGGGTCTCAGGGTCCTGAATTCTGCACCCCGTAGGCGTAGGGACTGTAATAATTTTGGACGTAATTTAAGTAACATATGGTGTAGAACACCCTGTCCCCAATGCTCAACTCCATAAGAAATGGCAAAAGAGGTCTAAGGACATGAGGGGCCAAAATTGATGCTCTGTAGCAGACACTCACTCTGAATGTACCACCATATACCCAGCTCAGCGTGCGTGTTTCACAACACACATATGGGGGTGTTTTCGCACAGCACGCGCACATTGTATCCGTATCCGAGGGCCTAGGCCAAGTTCCTCGCCAAGTTCAGGCAGTGGCAAGGGCCCCCGGCCATGGCATAACTCCACGGTTCCCGGGCAGACCTCGAAGCATCGACAGCTCGGCTCCTCCAAGGGTCCCCGGTGACATCATGGTATCCGTCTTGGGTCACGTCAAAGCTGCCGGGGCCGACCGCTGCTCCCACTCCTCCAGCCGCCGCGGGGCAGACGACCAAAAGGCGCCACACGAAATCCTGTCACTGAGTTACGGCACTCTGACGGCATTGCAGCGCTTCGCGCGGCAGCCGACACCATGGCCTAGGCGCTGCCAGACCGCTTCTCGACCGCGGAGAGGGAGCGGGCCTCGCAGTTCCGGGTTGCGCTCAGGAGCAACGTCGCGGCGGCGTCACGTGGCAGTGACACGGCAGTGGCACGATTCACGCAGGAGGTGCAGCACCTGGTGACGGTGGGGCCGCTGCAAGCGGCGCTGGTCGAAGGGTCGTCCCCAATAGTGCGGGGCTGGGGGCCAGTGCCGATGTCCGCGGCCGCTAAGGGGCTGGGCGGATTCTGGAAGGTGTGGGTTGCCACATTGCTGTGGCGATGTGTAGTCCTAGCCTCTCTTCTGCGCCGCTGCAGGTGTTTCCTGTCTTTGGTCCGCGGGGCCAAGTTCAACCGGGAGTTGCGGCGACGGGCTAGAGACACGGAGGGGGGGACAAGGCCAAGGCCCTGGATGCCATTCTCTGGGCAATGCGCGCCGAGGGGGGGGCTGAAGAGGGGGGGGGGGGGGGGGGGGGCTAGTTCTGCCTCTGCATTCTTGATCCCCCAATATGAGGTTAAATGCAGGTTGATCTTAAACCTGCTGCCGCTGAACAGGGAGACAGAAATGCGCCCGCCCCCCCCCCCAAGTTCAGGCTACCCCAGATTGAGGAGCTGCGTTCATGGTTAGGTGGCCTCCCCCCTTGGGCACAGCCACTTTTCGTTAAGATA
Source organism: Eutreptiella sp. 'Long Island Sound 2002' (assembly GCA_964036045.1). Taxonomy (NCBI): domain Eukaryota; phylum Euglenozoa; class Euglenophyceae; order Eutreptiales; family Eutreptiaceae; genus Eutreptiella; species Eutreptiella sp. 'Long Island Sound 2002'. The sequence continues at coordinate 87,947,280 of OZ038384.1, forward strand.
GACCTGCAGAACGCCTACTAGTTTGTGGTCCTCCCAAGGCGGTGGCGGCGGCTATTCGTGTTGCACGGCATGGCGGTGCGTAGGTTGCCATTTGCTTGGTCCTTTTCGCCGGCCATTTTCTAGGAGCTGACACAGCGACTATTTCGAAACTGCCTGCGGGGCTGTGGAGTTCGGACCCGGGTTTACCTGGACAACATACTGCTGGCGTCCACGAGCAGCAGCAAGGTGCAGAGGGCACAAGATCGGGTCCTGCGCAAGCTGACACGGGTGGGGTTCCTGGTTAGCAGTAAGAGCGAGCTGACCCCGCAGCGGTCAATGACCTGGGTGGGCAAGGAGGTGTGCCGGGAGGGCAGGGCGACCCACTGGAGTCTGCCCAGCAAGGCCCTCAAGCGCTCCCACGGCAGGTGGCCCATCAGCAGGCCCTGCAAGAGAAAAGAAACGAACTGTGCAATAGATGCAACACTGTTGCTAATGCACTTAGGCCACACTGCACCCTGCAGCCATTTCTGTCGGGCGCCTACAGGGGGGTGGAGGCACGCTCCTCTTGCTTTTCTCGGCAGATGCTGCGGCCCCTGTCCACCATCGTGGTCTTTGCCTGTCTCCCCTTTGTCCCCCTCCCCCCCCTTGCCACATCAGGCACCGCGACCCGGTCTATTTTTCTGATGCGGCGCCGACGCCGGAGCCCGGGTGGTTCAGGGCAGGCCTCGTCAGTAGGGATGGGCTGTGGCGGAGCACACCGTGCCCGCGGTTGGTCCGCAGCCTCCAAGCAGCAGGGCTGTGGGCGGCGGCAAGCGCTATCAGAGTTGCCGTCAACACAGGGGAGTAGAGGATCTGGCTGGGCCTAGACAGCGAGGGAGCGCGCCAGATTCTGGGGCGGGGTATGTCGGCAGGGCATTGTGTCGCGCAGCAGCAAACCCTACGGCCGCTGTTCTGGTTGAGGTGGGTCCAAGTGAATGTTTTCCGTGTGCCGTCAGCCGAGAACCCGGCCGACCCACCGTTGCGGCTACCGTCCTTGGGCAATCCCACAGTCGGCGTTGGTAACGCCCGGTGCCTCGTGGTCAAGTGGCTGCACCATGGCCACACGCCGCGAATGACCCCCCTGCCGGCCTTTCCCTGGTCACTGCTGCCGTGAGGCGGCCCAGTTTTGCCCCCCCCCGCATCCTGCTTGCTCTCTGTCGTCTGTGTGCGTGTGTTTGATTTGCTTTGTCTTCACTCCTTTCCTATTTTTGTGCAGCAGGCTTGCAGGCCGCGGGGTGGACAGTTTTTTGCCCCATCGGTGCTCTTTTGTCCCCGTTGGGACGTTCCCAGAGCGTCTCATCCGACACCGGTGTCTTTTCCTCTGGGTCCCGGGACAGGGCGGGGCGGGTGGGAAGTGGCGGCGCATCCGCCAAAGGGACGCGCGCGGCGCTGGCGGTGAGACGGGGCACACATACACGTGCCGGCATTTTGCACGATGAGTGTGCTGCGATGGACTGATTGAACAGCTTCTGTTAGAAGTGGAGTCCAGACAGCCTGTGCTTGTGCCAGGGCGAGGGTCAGTGGAGCAAACTGCGGTTTGGCATTAGGGGGGGGGAGGGTGCCAGACCGGGTTTGCGTGAGCGAGCTTTGCCCCATGCCGGTGTCCTGTCCAGCCTAACAAGACTGCCTGCGTGACCTGCCCCTGCGGTCCTTTTTTGTTTTTGAGGGCTGTGAGCTCGGTGTTGCACAACACCACAATCACAACACGGTGCCCCCACCCACCCAGCCCGGACCGTCAGGAGTACATCAGTATAGTGCACAATGAGTGTGCTGCGATGGACTGAAAGAAGAGTTTCGTTTAGAAGTGGGGTCCAGATAGCGTGTGCTTGTGCCAGGGCGAGGGTCAATATAGCAAACCCCCATCATCAAGTTGGAGCTGGCTTGCGTTGACATTATAAAGGTGGTAGCCATCTTCCCCCGGGGGGTTGCTTGATGAGGGGGTGCTCTACACCAAAACCGCACTTGTCTGGGCACCCCAACCCCGCCAACTCCGAATGTGTTTCTTACCCAGCCCCTGTGATTCCCTACCCGTCCCTCTTCCCTTGTCCAAGCTATGGAGCCACTGCAATCCAGGGTCCTCTGACAGCATGGGTGTGGGGGGCATGTGCCGTGTGAGCGACGCGACAAGGATCGTTACCCAATAGCATTACCACATCCCGTTACTCTATATTAATGTATAGCATTACCCTATACAGTCACTCGGCACCGTTACCCTGTATCTTTATTTTCTACTGTTATCCTACACCATTACACTGTACTGTTACTCTGTACCATTACTCGATACCGATTCTCTACACCATAACTGTACATCGTTACCCTACACCATTGCTCTTTACCGTATTCCATACCGTTACGCTATGCCGCCACTCTACACCATTTCTTTACCAATACCCCGTACCATTACCCTTTGTTGTTACCCTATACCGCCATTCTATGCTGTTACTCTACACCATGACCCCATACCGATACTGTATACCATTATTCTATACTGTTACTCGATATTGTTGCCCTATCATTACCCTTGTTACTCTAAACTGTTACTCGATACTGCTACCCTACACCGTTACTGTCTACCGTTACTGTCCACCCTTCCATGCCCAAGCCCTGCTTCCTCCAAGCCCCACCTCCTGGTCGGACCGGTTTTTTTTGGTACCTTAAGGAGTATGGTACGAAGTGCAATATAACCGGGGGGGGGGGATTTGTGTGAAATATTCACAAGTGGTAGGTAGACTGTAGGCAATTAGTTTGTGGATCTGTCAGCCCTTTCAGCATGTGTGTGTTTCTTTGTGGGTCTTATTGCCCTTACTTTCATGCGGAGTGCCATGCAAACATCTCCTTTTGAGCCTGCCACAGAAGTGTTTGCACACGTCCTATGGGGCAGCATGTTTGTGCCACAATCAAGGGTGCATCGAAGAAAAGGGGCCCAACTCATTCTGCCCACTCCATCCAACCCCCTTCACAACTGCTCCGGACACTTCTTTTGAGTACCCTGTCCCAACCATCCAATGCATGCCTGCATTCGGCAGCCGTCGCCAATCCTTCCCGTTCGCTTAGGTGGAAATGTTCAAGGCCGCCGCGCTGCACGGAGGTGACATCATCATTGTTGACCAGAATGTGGACATCTCTGGGACGGAGATGCTCGGCACTGACATCATTGCGGAGCTCATCTGTGCCGGCTATGCCGGCTTTGCGTGCATCCGATCTGGCGACTCCACAGAGGAGGACCAGAAGCTGTCAAGGGCGGCCGGTGCTCACTGGCACGTGGGCAAAGAGGTGCCGCTACGTGAACTGGTTTCCCAGTTGCAGGAGCAGTACGGCATATTCTTGCGTGGCGGGGAAGATTTCCACACTGCCACTGTCTCACAGAGTGAATGCACAGGGGAGCGCTCGTACCTCACCGAGGAGGGGCTCAACGAATATGGCCACAAGACCTGGGCCGTCCCTTGCATGCAGCTGCCACAGCAGTAGGACGGACACCGTTCATCACCAAAACTGTTGCTGAGGCTCCAGCATCCTTGCAGAATGTCTGATGGGTTGAAGCTTGCAACAACCCAACATCCTTCATTGCTTGTGACAACATGGGTGTGGGCCTGAAAATTTCATGTTCCCAAGGCTTTCTTGTGTTTGCATGCTCTTGGAAATGTGGGTAGAGGTTAAGGTGCACTCAAACCATGCGCGCGCGCACGTGTGTGTCGACAGTTGTATGTGTTGTGCGCAAGCTACGCCCTTGTCCAAGCTACAGTAGGCGTAGGGACCGTAATAGTCGCGTCGGTAGTTGCAACTAGTTGCAACTCCTCCCACCACTAGCCGCCACTAGTTGCAACACCCCCCGCAAGTAGTTGCAACTAGCAGCAACTAGTTGCAACACCCCCCGCAAATAGTTGCAACTAGTCGCAACGCCTTCCGGAACTCGCTGTCCGCCATGGCCTTGGTGACACTGTTAAGATGCATTGAGGACAACTCGTAAGTGCCGGACCCGCTGTGGGCCCCGGATGCGTTGTATGGGAGTGCCCCCTGCGGGGGACAAGACCGCACAGGGTGGGGACGGCATGGAACCAATCAGCAGAGAGGTGGGCACACGGGGAAGGGTGGGGCAGGTGCATGGAAGCCCCGCCCTCCATTGCACCTTTTCCACCTCAGTATTGACTTTCTTCCTCGGCATTGCTTTCTCTGTGCATGGCACACCACTGTTTTCACTCAACCTTCAGTGTTTCTTGTGGTCCAGTAGCACACTGGGATGCCTACGCGGCGTGGCAGTCCCCGCTGCATTTCCTGGGATCAGATTCAGCTCATCCTCACCATGTGTTATGCCCGCTGCCACATCGCCTTGTGGGACAATTGTAGCATGGGGCCGCTCTGGTCGTCAATTCTGCCTTCTTCAGTGCCTTCTGGTGAGCGCGCTTCGCCAGCTTGCCATGGCCTGAGCCCCGCCCAAAAAAGAGGAAAAAGCACCTTAACGTCGGGGACACATAGCTCAGCAGGGCGTCACCACCGGTGCATACCGCTGCCGAACTGTGTGTACCCCCCCCCCCCCTTGCGCATGCTGAGGCTCCGCCGAACATTGGCAGATTGGACAGATGGCGATGACAGCTGTGGGGCAGGCGCAGCCAGAGCCAAATGCGGACACTGCAACCTGACCATTTGAGGCCCTTGCGCATGCACGGCTAAGCACGGGGTGGGCGTTGAACCGTCGTTTTGAGGAAAATTTGGGACCGCTGTTTTTGTGGTCCAGAATGGAGGATTGGGTGTCTGTAGAGTGTTTGTACAGGGAAAGAGGGGCTCATCCATGTCTGTGATGGTGCATTCTGTTCATAACAACATTGTACTACACATTGGAACCCCATGCTGCTTGTTCTGATGTGATTTTCAGTCATGGCTAACAATGTTATTCCCGGTCTGGCTGTGACATGTGTCACGCGCATGCAGGGCCCTGTCTAAGCACGGGGTGGGCGTTGAACCGCCGTTTTGGCCTGACTTCTGGGACCGCGGCCGTGCTTGCGCAAGAGGGGGGGGGTACTCATCAGTGGCGTTATCAGGAACCCGCCCGCCGCTTCCTTGTTGTTGAAAAAAGGTACCTATGGTCTTTTGTTGGTCACTGACGAGCATCTGTCTGATGTGCTGCGAGTGCATGCCCTTTGCACTGCCATAACACAGCTCACCACTTGGGGGTTCCCTGTGATGCCACCAGTGTCTAGGTCTGTTGTCTCGTGCGACTTTCTGGCTGAGAGTAGCATGCCATTGACACGCTTGCCGTTGCCGCACACAGCCCCTGTGGTGTCCGCTTCCCCCGTTGGCCCGTGCACAGGCTGCACCAATGCAGGAAGCAGGCCACGCCAGCGCCCCGCAGGTAACACCGTGCGCCCTGTGCGCTTGCACAGCCTTGTCCAAGCGCAAGGGCCTGTCTGACCGCTGCTTTCCCACCCGCTGTCTTTGTCGTTAAGAAGCAAGAAGACGTCAGGCCTCGTTCACAAGAACTGAGTCGCAAAGGGGCGGGGGGGGGTCCGAGTGGGTGGGTCTTCAGCCGCAACGGGCAGCTCGAAGACTCTAGATTCCTCCTCTTATAAATAATTTAGACGGCCTCTCCCTCGGTCCCTGCCACACCTTCTTCCCTCATGCTCCGAAGTCTTGTCACATTGTGTGCAGTTGTTTCTTCTCGCTCTTTGTCTTTATGCTCCATGCCGAAATCTTTCGGTGGTCGTGGGGCATTTGTTTGGGATCCGGTTGTTGCGGGAAAGAGGGACAGGGGTCATTTCTGCGAAGAGCTGTTTCTGCTCAGAGCGATGCTCTGCTTGAGACTGCAGCCCTGCCTAATTTACAACTCTTTCAGGAATCCGGGGGTGACAAAAGGCGGAGCGGAGTCATAGCCATGGGCCGTAATGGTATGCCCTGCTGGTCCGTAAACAGCGTTTGGCAAAACAGGAGTTTTATTGGTGGACGTTATCAAAAATAAGAAACGAAGAAAAGTATTCGTACTCACGTTGCATTTCCCTTGCTGCAGGGGCGCTGTAGCAGGTTCAAGCATGACGGGGCAGCGGAGCAGACTGCCTCTGTTTGAGACTCTGGGGACCGCTCGTTGCTGTTCGGTAGATCTGGCCCACACTTTTACACATCGGACCTTGGCCATCCATAGATTGACACTAATCATTCGTGCGCCCAAAGCTGTTGTTGAGGTTCCGGCCTCTAAGGCAGGGGGGGGGGAAATGCAAATGCATTTTTTTGCATTTTTTTGCATATCCAGGAGCCAATGGTTTTTTGCATATTTTGCATTTTTTTTGCATTTTTTTGCATATGTTTTGCCTTCAGTTTCCTTTTAATTTCACAATCCATGCACAAATTTGTGTCACATGGTGTTGCAAATGATGCTACTGCTGATGTTGACGATACCCCTGAGCTGACTGATGGTGAGGGCGACAATGAACCTGATTTGGAAGAACCTGAAGAACCTGAAAAGAAAAAGGTGAAACTGAATTATGGGGCCAAAACCACGCCAGCATCGAGGGCACGGCAGTATCCTTCTGGTACTTTTGAAGTTCGAGGTGACTGCATGTGGTGCTGTGCATGTCAGAAGCCAGTCTGTCACAAGGAAGAGAATCGCTGACCAGCATCTCGACCGACCGTCTCACAAAAAGAAGGAGAAAGCCATGCAAAAGGTGAAGGAACCAGAGTGCTGTAGAGGAACTGCTGAAGGCATACAAGGATGCAACTGCAGCACGGTCTTTTCTGTCAAAGGTTGCCAAAAGGGCTGTGGTACACATTGATACATATTGCATTTTTTTTGGCATTTTTTTGCATTTATTTGCATTTATTTGCATTTTTTTGCATCGCATTTTTTGCAATCTCAATTTGCATTCCCCCCCCCCCCTGTCTGAGGGTGCTGCCTGCGCGGTGTCCGCAGTACGTGCAGTGCCCCAGGGCATATCTCTCGGGGACGGTAAGGTCGTCAATTCTGCCTTCTTCAGTGCCTTCTGGTGAGCGCGCTTCGCCAGCTTGCCATGGCCTGAGCCCCGCCCAAAAAAGAGGAAAAAGCACCTTAACGTCGGGGACACATAGCTCCGCAGGGCGTCACCACCGGTGCATACCGCTGCCGGACTGTGTGTACTCATCAGCGGCCTTATTAGGAACCCGCCCGCCGCTTCCTTGTTGTTGAAAAAAGGTACCTATGGTCTTTTGTTGGTCACTGACGAGCATCTGTCTGATGTGCTGCGAGTGCATGCCCTTTGCACTGCCATAACACAGCTCACCACTTGGGGTTTCCCTGTGATGCCACCAGTGTCTAGGTCTGTTGTCTCGTGCGACTTTCTGGCTGAGAGTAGCATGCCATTGACACGCTTGCCGTTGCCGCACACAGCCCCTGTGGTGTCCGCTTCCCCCGTTGGCCCGTGCACAGGCTGCACCAATGCAGGAAGCAGGCCACGCCAGCGCCCCGCAGGTAACACCGTGCGCCCTGTGCGCTTGCACAGCCTTGTCCAAGCGCAAGGGCCTGTCTGACCGCTGCTTTCCCACCCGCTGTCTTTGTCGTTAAGAAGCAAGAAGACGTCAGGCCTCGTTCACAAGAACTGAGTCACACGGCACTGAAGATGCCCGTCTTTTTTCTTTTACAATTCTGTTTGGCACGTTATTTGAAGTGTTGTGGTGTCAGATGGGTCTGAAACATGGACAAAAAGTATCCTGCTGCTGCTGTCTTTGTATATACGGCAAAGGAAACGAAAAGCAAACTGTCATGCATCCTGCTGCCGCTGCATTTGTGTATTAAGCGAAGGAAACTAAAAGCAAACTATCATGTATCCCGCTGCTGCTGTGTTTGAAAACACCGGTTGGAGATCACAATGCCCAAGCACCCCCAGCCATTGTTGGTGGCGGAGCTGTTGAGTGACGCAGTGCGTCAGGGACCTCCACCCCAGGGCGATCACTTCAAGTTGTATATGTCAGGGTACCCCCTGCCCCCCAAGGGGCTTTGGCGCACTTCTAGTTGGCGGCGGCGGGGGGGTGGGGGTCGTGTATCAACCTGAGAAGTTTCCCCCCACCCCCGCCCCTGCAGACTGTCCGCCCATCCATCCAACTTCAATCCGTGGGTTTCAGTTGGTTCATTTGGAAGTCAGCTCTTTCTGAGTGGGGCCCTCCCTCGCAACTTGCAACTCCGGTTGTGCAGGTGCTGCCCCCCAACCCCCCCAACCCCAACCCTCCTCCGGCATGGGACACATGTGTCCCTGGGACATGTCCCACATGGGGAGTGGTGAGTACCACTGTGTTGGAAAGATGTCATGTGGGTTTGGCCCATAGTAATGGTGGCACTGAAGATGCCGGCCTTTTTTCTTTTACAATTCTGTTTTGCACGTCATTTGAGGTGTTGTGGTGTCAGATGGGTCCGAAACATCCCGTTGGCTTGCAAATGGGGGGTTGCATTCGTGTGCGTATAGAACCGAATTTCATGTGTTTTGCCGAATTTGTGACTCTTTGTGAGGTGGGCTCTGCCACCCGCCCTCCCGCCCTCACCTGGTTCCCCACGCACTGGCTGAGTGACCTAAGACATTGGGCCTGTGGACCGTGGAAGTGTCTGCTGTGCAATTTGGATCACAGTGTTCTTTGCTCCGTCGTAATGCAACTTGGATACAGTCAGACCAAAAATTAGCAGAGGTGCCTTTCTTTTCTGATAATTTTTTACCTTGTAATTTTTTCCCACCGTTGATGCACTGACACACCACCAGTCATGCCGCGTTGTCTGAGTGCGTGAATGTTGTATTCATTCTTTCCATTTGTTCTCCACCATTATGCAGCCCCTTGCAATAATGCAACAACAAATCCGTAGGTCAAACATTCCGAAAAAAACCACACACTGCTTTCAACCAGCTGATCAGTATATTATTTGCAATATCAAAGGGCATGTCGGGTTTTCACTTCCGGGGGGGGGGGGGGTCAATAGAGCCCCCCAAAACTAGGGGGGGGGGGGTTCGGGAAAAGGGTTCAATTGACAGGCGCCATTAATCAGTCATTATGAAGTCTGGCGCCAAAGGCGCTGAGAAATTTTTTTGAGCACTAAAATTGGTCGATTTTTTTTCACCAAATATATGGCAAATGATGACTTTTCTGAACCCCCTCGACGCACTGATTCCAAAAATCCCATTTTCTTTTTTCCCGATTTTGGGGTCTGGGTCACCTCCAAGGCCTGGGGGTCAGACTCGGTAAGATTTTGGGGGTCCTATCAATTGAGCCCTTTTTGGGGGAGGGGGGTTCCGGCCGGAGGGCTCTATCGACCCTCCACCCCAGCCCCCGGAAACGCAAACCTGGCCTCCCAAGCCAAAAGTAACCTGGGTTGGAACAATTTCCGTTCACTGCTTTGCTTCCCTCTGTGGGTCAGATCCACTGTGGCGAATTACGAGAAGCAGCACAATTTTTTGATAATTTTCTCCCTGGTAATTTTTTTCCGTGGTACTATTTAGCCTTGGTAATTTTTAGTCGGACTGTGAAATGTATCCTGCTGCTGTTGTCTTTGTATATACGGCACAGGAAACGAAAAGCAAACTATCATGCATCCTGCTGCTGCTGCATTTGTGTATTAAGCGAAGGAAACTAAAAGCAAACTATCATGTATCCCGCTGCTGCTGTGTTTGAAAGCACCGGTTGGAGATCACAATGCCCAAGCACCCCCAGCCATTGTTGGTGGCGGAGCTGCTGAGTGACGCAGTGCGTCAGGGACCTCCACCCCAGGGCGATCACTTCAAGTTGTATATGTCAGGCTACCCTCCTCGCCCATAGCATCGAGAAACTGAAACGGTGGGCCAACATAGCAGTTTGGTGGATCTTCGTGATTGGCCAACTGCCAGATGAGTTGCAACATCGGAGGGTTTTGGTCCCAAACCTCCCTCATACTACGTGTGACATAGTTTTGCCCAGCGAAGGGGCTTTTGACAGTGCGTAACCACAGGCGTAGCTCCCAGGTAGGCGTTACCGAAAGAAGGCCTGATCGAGCGCGAGTGCCCCAAGGTGGCCGAACAGCTCGGCAAATGCCGGTGGTGCAAGGGATGGTCTGCTCTAAGCAAGGAGCTGTTGCCAAACAGCTGCAACTGTTGTTAATGCTGTACAAGCCCGGTGAAGTCAGGATTGCACCACTGTTTGCCGTCCTGTAGAGCTGCCGGGCACTCCGCTGTGGCAGAGTGTGTGCACTCCGCACTGAAGAATTACTGCCGTGTGGATTCGTAATGTGTTGGTGCCAGGATCCACCAACATGGAAAAACAGAAACGATGATATATGTGTATATATATTTATATGATATATGATATATGATATACGATGTATTGCACATATTTTCTGCAGATGTGCCACTTTGGGGTTTCAGTTTTGCGATTTCGAGTGATGATATTGCGAGGTTGGATTCTGCTGTAGCACATGTGTGGCGTTTGCAGTTGGTCCCATAACCAAGTGCCCTGTGTGCACCCTGTCACCCAAAATAGACAAGAGCCCTCACTGCAAGGGCCTCTTACTCTCACGGTCTGAGTGGGGCCCTCCCTCGCAACTTGCAACTCCTGTGGTGCAGGTGCTGCCCCCCAACCCTCCAACCCCAACCCTCCTCCGGCATGGGACACATGTGTCCCTGGGACATGTCCCACATGGGGAGTGGTGAGTACCATTGTGTTGGAAAGATGTCATGTGGGTTTGGCCCATGGTAATGGCGGCACTGAAGATGCCGGTCTTTTTTCTTTTACAATTCTGTTTGGCACGTTATTTGAAGTGTTGTGGTGTCAGATGGGTCTGAAACATGGACAAAAAGTATCCTGCTGCTGCTGTCTTTGTATATACGGCAAAGGAAACGAAAAGCAAACTGTCATGCATCCTGCTGCCGCTGCATTTGTGTATTAAGCGAAGGAAACTAAAAGCAAACTATCATGTATCCCGCTGCTGCTGTGTTTGAAAACACCGGTTGGAGATCACAATGCCCAAGCACCCCCAGCCATTGTTGGTGGCGGAGCTGTTGAGTGACGCAGTGCGTCAGGGACCTCCACCCCAGGGCGATCACTTCAAGTTGTATATGTCAGGGTACCCCCTGCCCCCCAAGGGGCTTTGGCGCACTTCTAGTTGGCGGCGGCGGGGGGGTGGGGGTCGTGTATCAACCTGAGAAGTTTCCCCCCACCCCCGCCCCTGCAGACTGTCCGCCCATCCATCCAACTTCAATCCGTGGGTTTCAGTTGGTTCATTTGGAAGTCAGCTCTTTCTGAGTGGGGCCCTCCCTCGCAACTTGCAACTCCGGTTGTGCAGGTGCTGCCCCCCAACCCCCCAACCCCAACCCTCCTCCGGCATGGGACACATGTGTCCCTGGGACATGTCCCACACGGGGAGTGGTGAGTACCACTGTGTTGGAAAGATGTCATGTGGGTTTGGCCCATAGTAATGGTGGCACTGAAGATGCCGGCTCTTTTTCTTTTACAATTCTGTTTTGCACGTCATTTGAGGTGTTGTGGTGTCAGATGGGTCCGAAAAATCCCGTTGGCTTGCAAATGGGGGGTTGCATTCGTGTGCGTATAGAACCGAATTTCATGTGTTTTGCCGAATTTGTGACTCTTTGTGACGTGGGCTCTGCCAACCGCCCTCCCGCCCTCACCTGGTTCCCCACGCACTGGCTGAGTGACCTAAGACATTGGGCCTGTGGACCGTGGAAGTGTCTGCTGTGCAATTTGGATCACAGTGTTCTTTGCTCCGTCGTAATGCAACTTGGATACAGTCAGACCAAAAATTAGCAGAGGTGCCTTTTTTTTCTGATAATTTTTTACCTTGTAATTTTTTCCCACCGTTGATGCACTGACACACCACCAGTCATGCCGCGTTGTCTGAGTGCGTGAATGTTGTATTCATTCTTTCCATTTGTTCTCCACCATTATGCAGCCCCTTGCAATAATGCAACAACAAATCCGTAGGTCAAACATTCCGAAAAAAACCACACACTGCTTTCAACCAGCTGATCAGTATATTATTTGCAATATCAAAGGGCATGTCGGGTTTTCACTTCCGGGGGGGGGGGGGGGGGGGGGGTCAATAGAGCCCCCCAAAACTAGGGGGGGGGGGGTTCGGGAAAAGGGTTCAATTGACAGGCGCCATTAATCAGTCATTATGAAGTCTGGCGCCAAAGGCGCTGAGAAATTTTTTTGAGCACTAAAATTGGTCGATTTTTTTTCACCAAATATATGGCAAATGATGACTTTTCTGAACCCCCTTGAGCGGGGCGGGGGGGGGGTCCGAGTGGGTGGATCTTCAGCCGCAACGGGCAGCTCGAAGACTCTAGATTCCTCCTCTTATAAATAATTTAGACGGCCTCTCCCTCGGTCCCTGCCACACATTGTGTGCAGTTGTTTCTTCTCACTCTTTGTCTTTATGCCCCATGCCGAAATCTTTCGGTGGTCGTGGGGCATTTGTTTGGGATCCGGTTGTTGCGGGAAAGAGGGACAGGGGTCATTTCTGCGAAGAGCTGTTTCTGCTCAGAGCGATGCTCTGCTTGAGACTGCAGCCCTGCCTAATTTACAACTCTTTCAGGAATCCGGGGGTGACAAAAGGCGGAGCGGAGTCATAGCCATGGGCCGTAATGGTATGCCCTGCTGGTCCGTAAACAGCGTTTGGCAAAACAGGAGTTTTATTGGTGGACGTTATCAAAAATAAGAAACGAAGAAAAGTATTCGTACTCACGTTGCATTTCCCTTGCTGCAGGGGCGCTGTAGCAGGTTCAAGCATGACGGGGCAGCGGAGCAGACTGCCTCTGTTTCAGACTCTGGGGACCGCTCGTTGCTGTTCGGTAGATCTGGCCCACACTTTTACACGTCGGACCTTGGCCATCCATAGATTGACACTAATCATTCGTGCGCCCAAAGCTGTTGTTGAGGTTCCGGCCTCTGAGGGTGCCGCCTGCGTGGTGTCTGCAGTACGTGCAGTGCCCCAGGGCATATCTCTCGGGGACGGACAGTAATATGCCAACACGGAGCGTTTTCAGGGATCGCCGTGATTGTTGCCTCGTTTGTGCCCGCTGAGTGTCCCGAAGGGGGGGGGGTATGTGGGGTATATTCGGAAAGCCCTTGAAAAGGGCTATTTGGAACACCCTGGGTCTGCATGCTGTACTGACGGTATGTTTGAAATTTTTGTCTTTTTTGGACAGTGCCTGTGTTGCTTGCTGGCTGTTTTTGTCAACAGGCTTTGTCTGGGTGAAGTCAGGGTACAGTGAGGCCATCGCATGGCGCAAGGTCCGGCTGACGAAACAGCGAAATGTGGACCTGACAACTGATGGCCTGTGGGCCATGCCCTTGAACACAGGATGGGTGCCAGTCAAGGCACGCAGGCTACAGGATTGGGAAAAACTGAAGAAATATGTTCCCAGTCACAAGCAGGGGGATGTGTGCCCCAATGGAGTCCCCGCCCTTGTGGAGGGGGGCAACAATGACAGCGACTCGGATTCCGAATAATGAGTGATCCCTGGAGCAGTGCCCCGTCCTGTGTGTCGTCTCTTGTTCAGCTCTGTGCTCAAAACTGTGACCCCCCCCCCAACCCATACATTTCTGAAACGGCCTTTTCTCACAGATTTCAAAAAGCATCACATACCCCCCCCTACGGAACGAAATTTTGGTGCATTGGACCAAAACTTGAAAAAACCCCGAAAAATTGCGAATTCGCTCCGTGTTGGCATAAAACGGATGTCCCCGAGAGATGTGTATGCAGCTGCATCTTTGAGCCCTGGTGCACATGCGGCGCTGCAAGTCATCACGTGCCTCCGTTGCAAGTCCTGGGGCTATGTTCTGCAGTGTGGCGTACAACCCAGGCGACTTGAGGGACGCAGCGTGCGCAGTGCGCGCGCGGCACCCTCTTCTGTACCGGAGGGTGGAAGTTTTGGCAGATGCGAAATTTGGAATGGCAAAACGTGGCACAACAAAATCGTACCACATTTTGCCATGGTGTTTACGGACCGAAGCCATTTGCTCAGGTGTCGTCGCGGCTGGGGATCACAAGCAAGGCCCCGTGCATTTGAAACATGGCTGCAGCACGTTCTTACCTTTACCAGATGTGCACATTTTCTCTCCATTACAAGGTTCCGAGGGGCTGAGTTGTCCGACTTCATGTTTTGTTGACGACCATTCTTGAGGACATCATGTTTTAACTTTGAACCCTGTTTCACAGGTGAATAGCAGAGAAAGCAGATGGCTGAGTTGTAGAAGTACTACATTTCCAAATTGGAAGTCTCGGGTACAGTTCCCGGGATGTCCACTACGTGGAAAATTTGTACCACATTTTTCCATGGTATTTAAGATTTTGTACCAAATTTCACCACACCGAATTTTGCCACACCAAATTGTGTCTGTACCAACCAACCCCCCCCAGGATGACCTGTTTTTGTTGATCCAATGCAGGAAGCAGGCCACGCCAGCGTCTTGCAGGTAACACCGTGCGCCCTGTGCGCTTGCACAGCCTTGTCCAAGCACACAGGCCTGTCTGACCGCTGGTTTCCCAACCGCCGTCTTTGTCGTTAAGAAGCAAGAAGACGTCAGGCCTCGTTCATAACAACTCAGTCACAGATGCCACTGCATTTCCTGGTATCAGATACAGCAGGTCCTTACTGCGTGTACTGTCCGCTACCACACCGTCTTGTGGGACAATCGTAGCACTGGACAGCTCCTTGATTCCGAGAGATTTCTCGAGTGCCTTCTAATGAGCAAGCTCCAGCAGCTCATCATGGCTTGACCCCCCCCAAAAAAACAAGAACTCAGTCACAAAAGGGGGGGGGGGTCCGAGTGGGTGAGTCTTCAGCCGCAACGGGCAGCTCGAAGACTCTAGATCCCTCCTCTTATAAATAATTTAGACGGCCTCTCCCTCGTTCCTTGCCACACCTTCTTCCCTCATGCTCCGAAGTCTTGTCGACTGGGCTTGTCTACACCGTCGAACTGCCAAGCACACACACACACACACACACGCTCTGTCTGGAAGAATGTGTGGTGTATAGAAAAAAAGTTTTCGATGTATGTTGCCCTGGTGTACATTGAGGCAGTGTCTCTCTGTGCTTGCCCTGCAAGTGGGTGAAAGGGACAAGTGTACGGTATCGCGTGCCAAGGAAAGGGTCAAGAAGAGCGCATTTCTTAGTAAAGCCAGCTAACAGCAGGAGACCGAGCAAGGATTATTGGGTGTGTCGCCTGAACGCGTGGATCATCGCTCGCCGATTTCAAATGTCCACAAGGACTCTAATGGGACTGAGCACCTGCAGTTCGAGAACCCTGTGACTCTGCTGTAGTCCTGCTCTGTGATTTGTACCTCTCTGTTGCGGCCTCCTTGCGGAAGCATGGCCTTGTTGAAGCCCAGCAACACTGTCTTACCGTCATGGCCATGCAGGTTTTGTTTCCGGTGGGTGAATTCCCACGCCGGTCAGCCTATTGTCTGTGGAATTACCCTCCCTTGCATAGTAACCACCCTTCCATAGCAACCGGGGATGGATGCTGCTCACTGGTGAAACCAGCCCCCCGACTCTTCGGACCCCCGATGGGAAGTCCAAGAGAACACCGCACAGCGCATGAAACGCCTTCGAGACGAGAACCCAAATATGACGCACAAGCGGCGCAAGACAGAGGAGCTAGAGGTTCCCAGTGATCTCCAGGATATGGAGATCCCGCTCGAGGACATGGGCGATGTCATTTTTTTGACTGGATTGTAACACCCCCGAAAGGTACGGGAGGACGCGCACACCCGTGCAAACAGGGTGACAGGGGTGGGGCAAGGCACAGGACTCGTTCCTCCCGCCACTCCGCCGCAGCCGTCTTGGTGGGGGTAGGTCATACCTAACGCACACCCAAAGCCGGCCCTGTCACTGACCCATGACCTGCTTTGTGTACTCTCGATGGACACTTGGTGGAACTTCGGTCTTAACTTAAAAGAGATATAAAAAAAAAATAAAACCAGCCCCCCGAAACGGCCGCCCTCCCCCCACTGTCTACTGTGGCCAACGTCGTGCAGTGCCACAAAAAGCCTGCCAAGCGGCGTTATAAAGCCTTGAGGTTGGCCAAGCCACTCTGGCGCAATGTTCGTAAAACTGCCACAGAGGCTGGAGCCCCCTACCAAGCCTGCTGCCAAGCCTGCCCCCAAAGCTGCCAAACCTCATGCCAAACCTGCTGCCCAGGTGGCAGCCAAGCCTGCAGCTGGAGAGCCTATTCCTGTGGCCCCTATTGAGCATGTCAAATACTCCCGCCAGAAAAAGTGGCACACAGGGCCTGTCTCTCAGTAGAGCTGAAAATGCATCCCAACAGGCAGTTTCCGGCTCATTTTGTGGTTCATATGCCCTTTTGTCCGCATGTCTTGTCTCATGTCGCGCGTCCCTTGCACAGTATTCGGGTGGGCGGGGGGGGGGGGGGGGCTGTGGACAGAGGCGCGTGGTTTCTTTGGGTACCCCCCCCTCCCCCTTGCACAAGCACCGGCTTGTCCAATCATCCACCCCCGCGTGACCGTTATTTTCCTTACCATGGTTTTTGTGGTCAGAAATACAACCTGCCGCGGTTGTGGTGCAATTGTAGAAGGAAAGGGGGGCTGGATCACGCTTGTGGTAGTTCCTCCTGCTCATACCAACATTCTGCTTGCAACGGCAACCCAAGGCTGTTTGTTTTGATGCGATTTTCAGTCATCGCCCATGTCGCTATTGCTGACATGGCTGTTACATTCTTCCGGTCCATCGGTGAACAGGTGCCCACCACAAGTATTGGTCCTTCTACTCATGGGAATTCGGGCCTTGGCCACGTGTTTGAGGGGGCGCTTTACTTCACCAAAGATATTGTTAATGACAGTTTTGTCCCAAGGAAGAAGCCTAAACCCATTCCAGAACCTGCAGCCAAGCCTGCTCCAAAGCCTGCCCCAAAGGGCAAGCATGTGAGGGTGCCTCAGCGCACCGCGCGCGCGCACCGCGCGCACCGCGCGCTGAGGCAGACGCGTCACTTACCGGTGAAATGCACACCTTTTTCAGACAGGTACCGCCGTTCTAAGTCAACCGGGCTACAGTCGCACCGCGCGCGCGCACCGCGCGCGAGGCACCCTCTGTGCAATTGTTTAAGATGAGGCGCAAGGTTGGAAAGGGCTTCTATTCCACAGCTCCTGATGCCCCTGATGGGCAGTGAGAACGTCCAGAACATGCTGAAATTTGCCTGCAAATTGTCCTTTGGTGCCCTGTTGCAACACTTGTGGTTGGGGTGAGGGATGGGCAGGTGTTCGCCACATGCATTCTTTTGGTACCGCAGGTTGCGTGCAACCACGGGCTTGTCTAAGCACAGTACCCTGTTTGACCATTGTTTCCCTGACTTTCAGTGTGCTTGCGCAAAGGGGGGGGGGGGGGTATGTCCCCTCGGCGTTGCGAGGATACCGTGCCGCGCAGGTGGTTACTGTACAGGGGGGGGGGGGGGGTTAACAAGGAAAGACGGGCAAAGGGCAAGGGGGGGGAATACCCCAGGTTCGCTAATCTGACGCAGACAAATTACAAGCCCATGCCAATTCCCCAACTCCGAAGTGGAGAATCAGTGTGATCGTTCAGGCAAAGGGCAGAATGCAATCATTGTGTGCGTAGAGTGCAACAGCTGTCTGGGTTTTCTGAGCTGGTGGTTGTGGGGTTGGTGCTGTGTGCGCGCGCCATACAGATATACCCCAATGTGATATAGTCGAGGGCAAAGGTAGAGCTTGCAGTGCCTAGCAATGTGTGCACCTAGGAGCATAAGGAGCAGAATGGTAGTGGATTGCATCAAATGGTCTCGGCCTCACAGTGGAGCTGTGGAATCAGCTCCTCAACAACTAGAGCTAGGCACTTGCAACTAGGGCTATGCTACAGTGAGTAGTTTACAGGCAGTGAGTGTATGGCCAAACTGTTGCACCATGTTGCCCACCCTCTGGGTGGGCCCACCCATGACTCGCCGGGAACAAAACGCAGCTATAATCAGTCATATTGATGGGCTACTGGTTCCCCAGGTGAAGCTGGGACACACGATGCATGTGGAACCCCCGTTTGTACTATATGCCCTATGTCTTGACCCAGGCTGTTGCCTGAGAGCTCATACTGTACGCAGAAGAACTGTTGGGCCTTTGGGGGAAAAATATATTGATGGGCTACTGGATGGCGATGCGTCAGTTGTATGCGGTCGGAAGACCAATCAGCACGGGTGTGCTTGTGTCACTGAGACTCAAAAACTAACGGCTGAGATTGTCCAAAGGCAGCACAGTCAGTCCATCAGTACGGACCTCAGGTAGAGGGCAGCCAGCTGTAGTGCCGGCGTCTGCTTAAGCTGGTGGGCCCACCCGACCGGGATAAGGGATGGCTGAGTGGGTCTGTGGGCCACATGGAGGAGGGTTAGGGTTGAACACTGTGGTGGTGGATGTGCTGGATCAGGTGGCCCAGTTAGCGTGGCAAAGCGTATCTTCTGTGAACTGCCAAATGGGAGGCACTGGGTGGTGTGGCGTGGCGTGGCGTGGCATGGTGTGGTGTGGAGTGCTGTGGTGTGGTGCAGCGTGATGCGGTGCCGTGCCGTGCAGTGTGGCGTGGCATGGCGTGGCATGGCGTGGCATGGTGTGTGGTGTCGGGTGAGGTGTTATGGGGTGTTGTTGTCACTGGGTCTTAGTCTGACTTCTTGATTCTCTGCAGCTTGTCGACATGGAGCAAGACTCCCCACTTTTCCCAATGTCGCTGGCGTCGTCCATGCCCCGCTCCCCCTTGCGCACATTGCTGGATGAAGATGCCTCCACCACCCTCTTCCGCAGCACTGAGTGCTCCCGATGCTCCGGCCCGCAAACCCTTGTATGGTTGTGTGTACTTAACTCCACACATCCAGTACCCCCTGGGGTTTTCCAATCCTGAGGTCCTAACACAAAGCCACAGTTGCTGCGCGACCCTGGGCTCTATGAAACGGTGTCCCCACCCCGCAATGCCTGGAGAACCTCCCCACCTCCGTGTCTAAGCTACGGCCTTGTCGAAGCTACAGCGGGCGTAGGGACCATATTAATTCCGTACTTTTGCGTAGCTTAGACAAGGGGGGGGGGGTAGTACTGCACGATACAAAGCATACAAGGCGACTTTCTGTGACACATTTTCCCAACCCCTCCAACAAGTAGCAAGTGGTGTCCCACTTCCAAAGGGTTCGCACACAACGCACCAGTTGGGGAGGGAGGCAGGGGAAGGGAGGAGCGGGGGTGAGGCGACCTGAGGCGGCAAGCCGTGCGCACAAGAATGCACGAGTGCTGCATATGTTGGGCATACCCCCCCCCCCTCCTTTGCGCAAGCACCGCCTTGTCTAAGCACCAGGACCCGGTCTGACCATCACTTTTACCGAATTTTCTGACCACGGCTTTTACGGTCAGAAAGTAGGCAAAGCGTGATTGTGTGCTGATTGTAGAGGGAAAGAGGGGCTGTTTCATGCTTGTGATGAGTCCTCCTGCTCATAACAACATTGTGCTTGTTACTGCCCCCCACTGCTCTTTGTTTTGGTGTGATTTTCAGCCATGACTAATGTCGTTACCCCTGGCTTGGCTGTCACGTACATCCGGTCCACCGGTGAGCATGCGCCTGCCACTTTCATCGGTCGTTCTACTCATGGGAAAGATTCCACAACCGAGGAATTAAGGGGGCGTACCGTGCGCTGTGCACGCGCTGTGCCAAAAGTTGGCTGTTCTCCACCACCGGGAGTTCGGTAAGTTCAGAAGATTGAAAGGACGTCATTGAATGGCTGCTGCAGTGGACGGGGCTATAGGGGGCAGAATTTAGGTCCCTGGGACCCATGGCAAGCATCAGATGTTTGAATTTTTGATTTTTGAATTGATTGTGCATGATTCCGCAGGTGGGTGGTTTTCAGGGTTGTTACCTGGATAATCACCGTAATAATTGGCGCTGTGCGCGCGCTGTGCCCGCGGTGTGCGCGCGCTGTGAAAAAACGCCCCTAAAATTGGGAGCGCCCAGAGTTGCCCCCATACCCCACAGCCCCACCAAAACCGCCCTGTTGCGACTATTGTGGTTAGGGTGAGGTATATGGCAGGTTTTCGGGACATGCCTTCTTTTGATACCGCGTGTCGCGCAGTTGCACCGCCTTGTCTAAGCACCAAAACCCGGTCTGACCGTCACTTTCCTGACCTGGCTGGTGCTTGCGCAAGGGTCTGGCGGGGTAAGTAGGGCAGTGGACTGGATAATTTGGGGGCACAGAGTGAGCCACAAGTCAACGCTTGGTCAGAATGAAGTATCCGCGTAGTGCGCACTCTGCACAGCTCCAGTGTTATGCACCCCCCGTGTCCAACGAATGCCTTGTCCAAGCTCAAACAGCGCTTCCAACAGCGCGGAGGGGCTCATGAAGCATGGACGGGCCTCACGTGAGGCAACCTAAAGGACGGAGGGGGGAGCCTCTTGTCATACAGGGCGGCAGCTCTCCAGAAACCCGCGCGACTTGCCCCTTGGGTGAGTCTGGGGGCTGGAATGGGTAGAAGCCCCATGGACTATTGCTCCTTAATATGATTTCCTTCCAACGAATGCCTTGTCCAACAAACACTTCCGTTCAGACTGTATTTTTTTTGGGTGACCTAATTAGTTATGTACCCGGTTTCAGAACCGAGGTTTCAGGCTAAAGGATTGGGGAAATGAGGGGCTGTTGTGATGCAACGGCCTCTACTCTGAAAAATGCTAATTGGAAGCCTCCATCGCATTGTGCTTTGAATGGGCTGGGCATCTTGTGCTTAGGAATGTGTTGCCGGAGTTTCACAGCATTGCCGCACACACTGAACGGCGTGTCCAACGAACATTCCTGTTTGGACCGTATTTTTTGAGGGCTTTATCGTCGGCTGGACAGGGGGAGGTGTGGCTACGAACTTACGCTTTGGCACTGCAATTTCCACGCCTTTTTGTTGCACACAGAACTTGCCGCGCCATTCCCAAGATGGAGCCACTGGAGGGCGATGAGTCGGACATTATTGAGCTGTTCAAGCTCGGGGTGACATTAGACAAGCTCGAGGATCTGTATGGATGCAACCTGGTCCGATCTGTGGCACGGAGATTCGTGAAATCCGGACTCTACAGCCACCGTGGCAGTGTGGGGCAGGGGCTGATCATGCGGAGTGACACGTGCCAAAGAGATGCCCTGGGTGATGAAGAATTTATCATGGCCCTGTTGGCCTCTTTGGAGGAGGAGCCTGAGGTCGTGTTGTGTTGTGTTTGTGTTTGCTTTTGCATTTCTGTTGTTGGTGTTGGTGTTCAAGCTATTGCTGCGTTGTTTGTGGGGGGGGGGGGGGGGCAGAGGCCGACCCAAAGTGTGCACCTAGACTTGTTTGGCTTCTTCGGTAAATTACTTTTTTCTTTTTCTCTTCCCCAACCAAAGAAAGTTCGAAAATGGGCACAGCCAACCAGGGCACCTGATCACTGGCCGGGCGCTGGGTTGGCGAAGAATCGCCAGTTTGTGTTCATGATCATATTTGTGTTGTTTTTGTGTTGCATCGTGTTGTGCCGCATTGTGTTGTGTTGTGTTGTGTTGTTGTGCTGTGTTGTGTTGTGTTGTGTGGTGTTGTGTTGTGTTGTGTTGTGTTGTGTTGTGCTGTGTTGTGTTGTGTTGTGTTGTGTTGTGTTGTGTTGTGTTGTGCCGCATTGTGTTGTGTTGTGTTGTGTTGTTGTGCTGTATTGGGCTGTGCTGTGGTCTTTTGTATTGTGATGTATTGTGTGTATTTGGAACACACATCTCCTGTGGAGTGAGGCACAATTTGTGTTTGTTGTGTTCTCAAGAGCATACCACGACAGGTAGTGCGCCTGGACAAGCCAACATTGTGTTGTGCTGTGTTGCGTCGCCTTGGGTTGGGCTGTGTTGTGTTTTGTTATGTTGTGCCACGTCGTGTCGTGTCGTGTCGTGTCGTGTCGTGTCGTGTCGTGTTCCGGCGAAACCGTAAGGGGTTCCGGTGAATCCGGAAGGGGTTCTGGGGAATCCGGAGGGGGTTCCGGGGATTCCGGAAGTGGTTCCGGTGAATCCGGAAGGGGTCCCGGGGATTTCGGAAGGGGTCCCGGGGATTTCGGAAGGGGTCCCGGGGATTCCGGAATGCTGTGCTGTGCTGCACTGACCCTCACGGCTGCCCAGGAGCGCACAACCTCACCGTTGTGTGGGGGTGTAACCAGGGCAGGCCCTAGGCGAACACGCGACCTGGAGGGCGGTGTTGCCGCGAGGCCGCGTGCCCCAGCCCCTGCCGGCCACCGCTGGGGAGCCACGATGGGGCAGGACGGGCTCCACCAGGGAGCGGCTGTTTCCAAGGGGTGTGCCGGGCTCCCTGCTGCCCTGTCCTCATTTGGACATGTGCACCCTGTGCCTCGTCCCTCTTCAGGTGCAGCCGTGGGGATCATAGGGTTCATGGGGACCATTTGGAACATTGCCTGGGGGCTCCATCATCTGCGGCGCCCATCCGGGATCCTACTTTGGGGCCTTCTCGGGCCCCATGGAGGACTTCGTGGTGGCCATGTGCGGGGTCGCTTTAGGGGCTGTGTCAGGGGGCCGGGCCACCGACCCCGGCTATGCCTAACTGCGAGATGCCTTGTGGTGGAACTTTTTTGTATTGGAAGTGTTGTGGAGGTTGGGCCACCAATCCATTTATGCTGCAGAAGTTGTTGTGGGGGCCAGCCCCCCCCCCCCCCCCCTACGCCCTTTGTCGATGCTGCGAAGGAAGGTCGTCGGGCCACTGGCCCCCGTGAGCTTCTGTCGGTGATTGATTATTTCTTGGGAACCAAGCCAGCGGCCCCCCATGTGCCTTTATCTGCTTGCTCACGGTTGTATGTATGTGAATTACAATTAAAATGAAGAACTTGAGTATTGTATATTGTAACCTAGCATACCCACACCACGGGAGGGATGCTGGGCCAGGTGACAGCTAGCCGCGACCCAGCCCTTGGGAAGCCTTGCTAGGCCAGTCACTCCCGGCTAAGGGGCATGTACTGCAGGGTAACACACAGCCATCACCACACAAATGTAATAACAACCCTAGTACATCCACGGGCCCGGGCGGGGAGGCACGAAATGTAAGTCCTCCGGGCACGAAAGGTAAGTCCTACCCGGCCACCCATACCGTCTTCATTTTCCCCTTCAAGCACGCGGGACGCGTGCCCGTTGACCTAAGAACTTCGGTGACGGTGCGGACACCTTGGCCATCCTAGCCAGGGTCAGACCGGTGCTCCGGCACCGGGCCAGTCCACCCCCCAAGCATTCCTGTCTCCGTTTCCCCTCATCCTTAGTACTAGGACTTAAACACCTCACACAAAACAGGACCGAACGGATTAGAGCGGAGGACTCAGAATAACGGACAGGGCAAATTCCCAGCTACAGCTACAGATACATCCGAGTCCCCCAAGTCGATGGATGACCGTGGCAGGTCAAGACAATTTCGGCCATGGGGGATCTGGTGCAAAGTTTCCCCCTAACTCCCAGCCCGCGACAAGTGTGTGGGTAGACCAGCCACCGCCAACCCACCCATGGAGGTGGTTGTTGACTCCCGGGGGCAAGGCACAACCCTCCAGCGGCAGATACACCCGAGTCCCCTCGGTCTTGGAAGGTATGGCCATACCCCCAGGCCGGTGTGCCCGGTTCTACGTCCCCACAGGCCCTGCAGGACACTCCGACCACCCCCTGGGCAGGACTCCCCGTCCCCCCGGGGCGGTGTGCCCGAATCTACCTCCCCACAGGCCCGGCAGGACACTCCGACCAACCCCTGGGCAGGACTCCCCGTCCCCCCAGGCCGGTGTGCCCGGTTCTACGTCCCCACAGGCCCTGCAGGACCCTCCGACCACCCCCTGGGCAGGACTCCCCATCCCCCCAGGCCGGAGGGCCCGGTTGTCCATCCCCGCAGGCCCTGCAGGAAACTCCGACCACCCCCTGGGCTGGACTCCCCATCCCCCCAGGCCGGTGTGCCCGGTTCCACGTCCCCAGAGGCCCTGCAGGACGCTCCCACCACCCCCTGGGCACAACTCCCCGTCCCCCAAGGCCGGTGTGCCCGAATCTACCTCCCCACAGGCCCAGCGATGCACTCCGACCACCCCCTGGGCAGGACTCCCCGTCCCCCCAGGCCGGTGTGCTCGGTTCTACGTCCCCACAGGCCCTGCAGGACGCTCCGACCACCCCCTGGGCAGGACTCCCCATCCCCCCAGGCCGGTGCGCCCGGTTGTCCATCCCCGCAGGCCCTGCAGGAAACTCCGACCACCCCCTGGGCAGGACTCCCCATCCCCCCAGGCCGATGTGCCCGGTTCTACGTCCCCACAGGCCCTGCAGGACGCTCCGACCGCCCCCTGGGCCTGGTTGTCCATCCCCGCAAGCCCTGCAGGAAACTCCGACCACCCCCTGGGCTGGACTCCCCATCCCCCCAGGCTGGTGTTCCCGGTTCTACGTTCCCACAGGCCCTGCAGGACGCTCCGACCACCCCCTGGGCAAGACTCCCCATCCCCCCAGGCCGGTGTGCCCGGTTCTACGTCCCCACAGGCCCTGCAGGACGCTCCGACCACCCCCTGGGCAGGACTCCCCATCCCCCCAGGCCGGTGTGCCCGGTTCTACGTTCCCACAGGCCCTGCAGGACGCTCCGGCCACCCGCTGGGCTGGACTCCCCATCCCCCCAGGCCGGTGGGCCCGGTTGTCCATCCCCGCAGGCCCTGCAGGAGCAGATACACCGAAGTCCCCCAGGCCAATGGATGACCGTGGCAGGTCAAGACAACTTTGGCCATGGGGGATGTAGTGCAAAGTTTCCCCCTAACTCCCAGCCCGCGGCAAGTCTGTGGGTAGACGAGCCACCGCCAACCCACCCATGGAGGCCGTTGTTGGCTCCCGGGGGCAAGGCACAACCCTCCAACAGCAGATACACCCGAGTCCCCTCGGTCTTGGAAGGGCCGTGTGGGGATGGGGACGCCCGTGGGGATTGGAATGGTGTGCCCCCCCCAACAGCGGATACATCCGAGTCCCCCCAGTCGATGGATGGCTGCAAGGGGATAGGGACGCCCCATGGGGTTTTGGTGCAGGATCGACACGACCCCCAGCGGCAGATACACCCGAGTCCCCCCTAGGTCGATAGAAGGCCATGTGGGGATAGGGATGCCCCGAGGGAGTTGGATATAGGTATGACCCCCCAGCTTCAGCTGCACATACACCCAAGTCCCCCAAGTCGATGGATGCCCGTGGCAGGTCAAGACAATTTCGGCCATGGGGAATCTAGTGCAAAGTTTCCCCCTAACTCCCAGCCCGCGACAGGTCTGTGGGTAGACCAGCCACCGCCAACCCACCCATGGAGGTGGTTGTTGACTCCCGGGGGCAAGGCACAACCCTTTAGTGGCAGATACACCCGAGTCCCCTCGGTCTTGGAAGGGCCGTGTGGGGCTAGGGACGCCCGTGGGGATTGGAATGGTGTGCCCCCCAGCAGCGGATACACCCGAGTCCCCCCAGTCGATGGATGGCTGCAAGGGGATGCAAGGGGATAGGGACGCCCCATGGGGTTTTGGTGCAGGTTTGACACGACCCCCAGCGGCGGATACACCCGAGTCCCCCCTAGGTCGATAGACGGCCGTGTGCCCCGAGGGAGTTGGATACAGATATGGCCCTCCAACTGCAGATACACCCGATTCCCCCAAGCCACTGGATGACCGTGGCAGGATAGGGACACCCTGTGAGGGTTCTGGTGCAGAGGCAACACGACCCCCAATGGCAGATACACTCGAGTCCACCCGGTTGATGGATGGCCGCTGGGGGATGGGGACGCCCCGTGGGGGTTTGGTGCAAGATCGACATGACCCCCCAGCGCCGGATACACCCGAGACGTGTGACAGCTGCGGAGGGATAGGGGTGCCCCGTGGGAGTGATAGGTGTGCTACAGCCCCCCAGCAGTGGATACACCCCGAGTACCCCCGGTCGATCCCTCTCTTTGGTGCCCAGCAGTTGCTGTCCAGGGCTGTCCTAGGGCCACCCTGCCTCTCTGCCTGATGGTGCCACCGGAGTTCCTGCCGCCTATGCGCCCCCGGTCGGGCAGTGATGGCCGTGCTGTGCTGTGCTGTGCTGTGCTGTGCTGTGATGCGCTCTGCTGTGCTGTGTTGTGCTGTGCTCTGCTGTGTTGGGTTGCGTTGCGTTGTGTTCTGTTGTGTTGTGTTGTGTTGTGTTGCGTTGTGTTCTGTTATGTTGTATTGTGTCGTGTTGCCTTGCGTTGTGTTTTGAGCCTGTGAACACCGCCGTCATGATGCACCACGTCTGTTTGGTATGCTTGTTGTGCTCTTGAGAGCATAAAGCGGCACGTGGTGGGCCTGCACAAAACCAATCTGTGTTTTGCTTTCTTGCAGGACAGCATGATGGACCCCCTCACGATGGTGCCAATGACAAACCCTGTGGTGTTGTCCAGCGGTTATGTGATGGATCGCACCACAGTGTTGCACCCTGACGGGCGGCTCCGCCTCCAATACTGTCCGTTCACACGGGAGATCCTTGAGCCGAAGGTCTACCCTTTGGTATTCATGGCGCTGAAGATCAAGCAGTGGAGAGTCAAGCAGCTACAACACTCTATAGAGATTGCTGAGCTGCTCATAGAGAGGGGACACACGGACTATGCCGAGGAAGGTTTTTGCTGCTGCGTTGCTGCCGTAATTCATGCCTTGTGATGGGCAGACCCATCAACAGAAAAGAAAGGTTGGAGCAAACAGAAGAGCACCGAGAAGAAAGGACTGAGGGCCAATTTTGGAGAGATTGGCCAAACAAATCGGCTCACCTGCTCGCAGATCTGGTTCCTGCAATTTGCTGCAACACGCGCCCCTGTTGTGCTTTTCACATCGACTACTTCAAGGTTGTGGTTTTTGGCCTATCCGGGTGAAAATGAGTTAGAAGCCACGAAAAGTGGATTTGAGGCCATAAAAGTAAACGGTCTTTTGAGCCTTCTAACCTACAGGCACTGCACTGGGGGATGATTTCGTGGGAAGGTGGCGCAATTTTGCCCCGGCAAAATCTGGGGGCTTTGGCAGAGAAGGGTGTGCGTGGGGCAGTGTATGCATTGGGATTGGCGAGGGTGGCGAAGTTTTCCACCTCCGAACTTTTCCCTGGCGAAATCATTCCTCCGCCCTGTATTTATCGTCGGATTGCTGCCTCGGTTGTTTGGAGCACCAATCTCAATTTTACACACGTGGCTGTATAGCGCTTTTCAGGTGAGATTTGGATTCGGTGGCAAGAACCCCTACATAAGCTGTTGACCCTTCCACTGTTTGACCCCTGTGTCAAACAGTATTTTCCCCGTTGGGGAAGGGGGGGGGGGGGGCGGAGTTGCCCAAGCCTTGCCCCCCCCGCCCCCATATTGTTCCTTGAAATTGGTGATTTTGTTGCCCTGAATCTAAAGGGGGGGTTTGGGTTGAACAACTGGCAACCACAGCAACGTTCCAGCGGGCGCGCAGCAGTCCCTTGACCAAAGAAGTATAAGTTGAGTCTGCTTCTTCACATTGAAGACAGCAGCAGTGGCGTGGGCTCCTGAAGAAGATGCTGCATCAGCGCCTGCGACACACACATGCTCAAGATGTACCATTGTTCAACCCCCCCCTCCCCGGTGTGATTTATCCCCCTGTGTGACGGAGCACTTTGCCAGACTGAGGGCCCTGGGGAACACCTTCTGGGGGGGGTTGCGTGTATTTTGTCTGTCGTGGGTGTTGTTGTGGCGGTGTGTCTGCTTGTTCTGCATTCCGCCCCAGTACAGCGCCGCGCTTGTCCCCGCTTGTCCCGAAAAAGGGTGGCGTTTGCGCCCGCTTGTCCGGCCCGCCGCTCGCTTCAAGTCTGCTCCTGACCCCCGGCTCACGCCGCGGTGTTGGGGAGGGCGCAAAAAGGTTTGCGTGTGCGAACCACTGGGCGCCACTGACGCACAAACGGCACACCATGCCACCTTCAGCACAGCCCCGGCACACCAACCACTGGGCTCCGCGAACGCGGAAACGACACCAGCAGGAGCACCGGCCGCAGCGGCCGACAGAACGCAACGACCCGACGCAACATGCGAAGGGAAGAACGGGTGACTGTCCAGGGCCCCGTAAAGAAACAACAACCAAACGGAATGTCACACAGGGGGGGGGGGGGTCGTTCCAGCCCCCCAAAGGAGCGGGGGGCTGGGAAAGGGTCCCTCATGACACGCCAGCCCCAAGAGGCCAGTCTGCAGACTCGAATAATGACTCACCACCTGCGGCCTGGCGGATTTTTTTCTCAAAGGAAATGTCCGCCGCGATACATAACCCAACACTGATTAGCGCATCGTTGGGGTCATTCCAAGTCGTAGATGCCGGCGTACCTCAGGACCACCCCCCCCCCCCAACGGCACGGGTAGCAGCCCGTGTCCGGGACGGCCAACCCCCGGAGTAGTCAAACAGGACAAGTCATCCGGGGGCTCCGTTGACACAACCAAAACACGTTCGGGCCCACAGGGGGTCAGGATGAGCAGTGGCGAGAGGCCAATAGGCGCCGCCAAAGGCAAACAACCTGATACCGAGGCCTTGTGCCAACCCCCCCCGCCCCAACCTCCCCTGTGTGTGTGGCCAAGTGGGGCCAGCATGAGCCGCACCGCTAGGGAGTGGCCCCTGGCCGGAACGTACGCACAACCCTCTGTAGAGCCCCATGCCGCCCACGCCGGATCGAGGGATGAGCATCCGCCCACACATCGCACTGCGGAAGTGCCGAACATTGGCGCATTGGACTAGAAGGCGGTGAGAGCCGTGAGGCAGGCACGGCCAGAGCCCCACGCGGACCCGACCCTTCGAGCCATCCCCTCTCCCGTCGGCCCGTCGGGGGTCCCCGTCACCTCAGCCCTGGAGGGGGGGCGGTCCGGAAAAGGGGCTCCAAGGGCCCTTCCCGCGCGCCTGCCTTGGCAGAGATGCATTGGAGGGGGGGGGGGGGGGCTACCCCCTTTTGCAATGCAGGGCACCAGGGGCTCACGCACACAGAAACACAGCGAGGCAGGCTATGGACGGCCTGTGGACAGAGGTGTGTGGACTGCAAAAACAGTCAAACGACCCCGGCAACAACCAGCACAACCCCCAATACGCCAACTACTGGGCGCCGCTGACGCACAAACGGCACACCATGCCACCTTCAGCACAGCCCCGGCACACCAACTACTGGGCTCCGCGAACGCGGAAACGACACCAGCAAGAGCACCGGCCGCAGCGGCCGACAGAACGCAGCGACCCGACGCAACATGCGAAGGGAAGCACGGGTGACTGTCCAGGGCCCCGTAAAGGAGCAACAACCCGACGGAATGTCACACAGCCCCCCCCCCCCCCCTCCAGGGCGCCCGGCCTATGCCCTGCGACTGTCTCCCTGACGGCAAGCGCCAGTTTCAGTCGCATTCGTAACCGACAGTAACCGCCTCCAACGGCCTGCCCAACCGCTTCTGGCCTCTGAGGCCCCTTTCCCTTCCAATGTGTCCCTGTGCCTCGGGTGCCGGGGTCCCACACGGCACTGAACCGCCCCCCACGACCGTCGCAGTGTTCGAGATCGCGGAGCGCTTCCTCGCGGACGTGGGGGACACGACGTACCAGCACTTGGCCCGGCGCCTCGCGGAACTGCAGCGCAAATCCGCGGCCCCGCGGGACCCGGGGCGGGCCCTGCGGGTCTACCAGCGGCTGCTGCCGGCGACGCCGGCGGAGGGCCGCAGCGCTCTGGTCCTGGAGGCCGTCGGGGAGTTCACGCGGCGCGCGGCGGAGGCGATGGAGGCGGGGGACGCCGAGGGGGCGCTGGAGTGGGTGGCCCGCGAGGACCTGCACGCGTGGCTCTGGGAGCCCGCGGTGCGCCATCTGTGGCAGCCGAAGGAGGTGGAGTGGTACCAGGTGACCCCTGTCCAGGCCCTGGGCAAGTCCCCCCCCCTCCCTCCCTGTACCCCCCCCCGCGGGGACTTGCTTTAATTTTCATTCCGGCAGGGGGGGGGGACCCTTCCCCCCTGGGCCCCCTCCCCCCCTCCCCTGGACCCCCTCCCCCCCCTCCCCCCTCAGCTCAAGTGCACCCAAAAACCTGGGTTTTGGGAACATTTTTTAGACCAAAGGGACCATCGTGGGGGAAAACGACATTTGACGGTGGGAACATCCGGTCGGGCCGTTTTTGGTACCCAAACTGTTGGGTTTTAGAGGGAGGGGGGGCCCGGCCTACGCCCAGCCACTGTCTCCCCTGACGGCACGTGCCAGCTTCACTGGCGTTTTGTAACCGACAGTAACCGCCCCCAACCGCTTTGGCGAACCCCTCCAACCGCCTGCCGAACCGCCTCTGGGGCCGCCTCGGGGGCCCGTTCCCTTCTGATGCATCCCTGTCCCAGCTCCCCCCCCCCAAACACCCCCTTTCAGGACAGCCCTGCCCCCGACCCCCTGTACCCCTCGTATCGGGTATCGGTAAAGGTAGACCACCCGGGCGATCTCCAGGCACCAGCGGACCCTAGTACGCCCCTCCCGGCCCGCCGGTCACCGAGGACACGTTCACGCCTGGGACGGCGTCGCGGCCCGTCGGAGACTCGACCTCGGCACCTCCCGGTCGGGTTTTGTGTGCGATGACCGTGGACGCCGTCCCCGTGTATTATGCGACGGGACGCGCTGTGCGAAGGACTCGAATGAGGTTGTTAGAGAGGTCAGTGGAGTCGCAGAGTGGTATGAGCATGCCAGCCACCCCCCCAGGGGGGGGTCCTTAAGAAGCCTGATTTTTTTGGTGAAGGACCGCCCTCAAGGACCCACCAGCGACCGCCAACCGCCGCCAACCGCCAACCACCGCCAACCGCCAACTGCCAATCCCCACCAACCACCAACCGCCCGCCGCCAACCTTTGAAGTCGGGAAGGTCCCATGACCATGAAGCAGAGAGCGTCCCTGTGAGCGTTCGTTTATGTTGGCGTTACGAAGGCTTTGTTTTTTTCCCTTACCGACCCCCCACCCCCCGCCGCGCGCGCCTTTGGAGTAAGTCGGCAGGAGCGCAGCGCGCCCTGCACATTGAGTCGGGGTTCGTCGGGCCATTTTTGGTACACAACTCTTGGGGTCCCGGATCCCACGCCCCCTCTTCGAGCGCAGGCCCGCCCAGCCCCCAGACGCCCGATCCCTCTGCACCGCAGTTGCTGCTCCGAGTGGCCAAGGCAACCGACGATGAGGCGCGGACGCACCGCTGGCGCATGGCCATCTACGACGTCCTGAAGGCCAACGCCGCGGACGGGGCCGCCGGCGGCGAAGCCGCCCTGCGGGAGTGGCTTGCGGAGGAGGGCCTGGAGGAGGGGGCCCTGGCGGACCGCAGCGCTGCGTCGTCACCGGACAGCCTTCACTGGGTGGGCGAGGGGGTGGAAGGTACGCCCCTCACCCAGGCCCCCGTGGTACCTGAAGTTTCGGATACCCACGGATACTTTCGATTTCCCCCATTTTTGCATCCGGACACCGGATGCTTCGTTCTGTAAGGGGAACTAATGGTCCAGCCTTGCCACCAGCGTCTGCAATCTCAGACATAAGCAGATGGAGCAAACTCCTACTGAGCCACACGCTGGATGCAGCACGTTCCTATGAAGTTCCGGTGGTGCGGGGGGCGGGTATTACTGAGTGGCCTTTGATACGGGGCCAGTTCCTACTGAGAACTAGTTTCCCTGCCTAGTGAGGTCTGCAGCTTCCAGAACAACGGGGAAGATGGGATTGGGGGACATGGCTGTCTCGTCGCAGTGTTGTCCCCCCGTTTTCTCCCATTAGACCCCCGCTTTTCGCCATTTTTCTGCCATTTGCAGACGTTGTTCAGCCAATTTCTATCGTGATCTTACGACGATCCCGCATTTCCTCCTCCTTTGATGGTTGCCAGCCATCCTGACACCCCCCCCGGGAGAGGGTCCGGCGCATTGCAGGGCGAAGGTGACGGGGACGGACAGCATCGGGACGCGGCGGAGAAGAAGGGCGGTGGAGGATGAGGGGGTGAGCAAGGCTCCGGCAACCCGGATTCGAAGTCCCCGAGTCCCCGAAGATGCCTTGGAACAATGGGGGAAGATGGGGGGAAATGGGGGGGAGCCCCCCTCCCCTCCACTCCTGCCCCCACTCCTTCGACCTGGATGCACGCATACCCCAGTAGAGCCCAGGAAGCCAATGCAGCGAGTGGACACAGGGTCGGGGGATGAACAGTTGGACAGCCCTTGCGATGAGGTTCCGCCGAACATTGGCAGATCGGACAGCAGGCGATGACGGCCGCTAATGCGGACACCGCAGCCCGACCATTTGAGGCCCCCACTCCTGCGGCCTCGGATTTCGTTGTGGGTGCGAAAAAATGGGATTTTGCCGAAGGAAAAATTGTTTTGGGCCATTTTGGTGCACAAAAAAAACTTTTGGGTACCAGACCCCCCCCCCCCCCACTTCCACAACATGCTTTGCTGCAAAGGGGAGACACGTGGGGTGTCTGGCGAGGCATGTGTGTGTATGGGGGTACCCTCGATTAGTGGATGTTCCGTTTGCTTGGGAGGCTCAAGGGGGTACTAATTTTGGGAAACCGCTTAATAGGGCCAGGGGGGTTCAAGAGACCCACCACCGATCGACCGGACGCGCTTATCTTTATGGTTGAAAACAGTCCATACCAAGGCACTTGTTTTTCATTCCTTTCACCGATTTGATGCAGTGCTGAAGTGGTCCTGCCTCATTCGGAGTGTTCCCGCGGCATTCAATGGGGCGCGGACACGAGGGCTGGTGGATGCCCCAGAAAAGTCCTCCGGGAAATAAAGCCACCGTCCCCAGTTTCTCATGAGCAACTTGTGCCACCCCCGCGTCATTTGTGCGCTTGTTATTAAGAAATGGCACGGGTTTTGTCGCGCCAGAATTCGTAGACTCGGATTTTCCTGGACACGTAATACCCCCCTACCCCAGTACTATTGGTGTGTGCCCTCATTTTGTGGTGCATCATGTGCCACGTATCCAGAACTGCCCGACAGCGCTGTCCAGCACCCCCCCTCCTCTACAACACTGCGTCCCAATGATATTTGGGGCTGAGAACAATGCATACAGTGCACGCCTGCTTCACGAGGTAGGCTGCCCCATGTCCGCCCCCTGCCCCCACCGTGGGCTTGGCTTGTTTCTATTTCAGCACCTCCGAGTCCGACACCGCCCTTCATAATCGTTGACGTTGACAAGAGGCGACCATCCGCGACGGGAAACGCGGGGGACACCTGCAACATTTCATGGCAAAGCAGTGGGTCGAACACCCCAGGCCCCTGCTGCGGTATGCACCGCGGCTCCGGGGTGGCGGAGCTGAAGAGTGTGGCAGGGGGTGCATTGGGCGTGGGGTGTGTCCAGAGCCGGGGTTTGGGGACCGTGTAAGGCATCGAGGCCTGAACATCACGCCGTTCCGGTCCCATCCTCTGTGGAGGGGGGGGGGGGGTTGTGGCGTCACGTGTCAGCGTGCGTCTGCGTCGTACGCACAGTTTCCCCCGGTGCGATGGCTGTGGCCATTGCTATTGCAATTGCCATTGCTATTGCCCCTCCCCCCCCGCCGTGCTATTGTGACAGCTACCGGGGGGGGGGGGGTCATGTCAGGTAGAATTTCTGCAATTCAAATTCTGTACGAAGTTTTTGTACGCAACTTGTTCGGTGTTTTTAAGGATTTGTGCAAGTATACGTTAGGCATTGCAAGCGCCCAATGTTTCTCATGAGCAATTATTGGGAACCATACGTAATTTGTTCGCTCATTTTTAAGAAATGGCACAGATTTTGTCGCGCCAGAATTTGTAGATTCCTATTTCCCCCCGCACGGAATACCTCCCCCCCCCCGGGTATTGCCGGTGCCCCCCCCCACCCCCCCATCCCAGTGAGTAGCGGGAACTGTCTCACTCGCACTAAAAAAAACACTCTTTCCCGGGCTGTCAGGCAGGCCCAACACACTGCCCACCTCCTGCAGTCCTTCCAAACCCACACTCTCCACCCCCAACCCAACGGATGGGCAACCAGCCCCCCTGTCCACGAGTGGAGGATTCCCTGTTCAAAAGGCGAATACGTACGTACCAACCGGAAGTACCCGCCGGCATACGCCTTCGGCCTCGATGGCACACACACCCGTCCCACTCCAACAAGCAGAGGTGCCGGGCGGGTGCTCGAGGAGAAGTAGGAGGGGCAACAAGGGGGTTACTGGCGGGGCCGACCCGTGTAGGTCTGACCGGGTCTGTAGCCTGGCCGGCGGGTAGACAGAACGGCGCTTCGAACATCGCTCCCCCTAGGGAGGGGGGGGGGGGGGGGGGGCAGGGGTTTGCTTGAAGGGGAGGGCGCTCTGGGGCAAACTCGGAGCGGTTACAAAGCGGTTGGGGCGTGCTGCAAAATCGGTTGGGGGGCAGTCCCTGGCGGTTGGGAACGCGGGTGGGGGGGGGGTATTGGGGTTGCGGACGTGCCTTCGGGTAGAGTTGAAGGAGGAGCGTTGGGGGGGGGGGGACCCCCTCCCTTCAAGCAAAGCCCTGGGGGGGCTCCGTGCCGGCCGGAGGAGCAACGGCTGGGAACGGCGCTGCGCAGCGGCCCAGACCGGACTTTGGTGGACAAGGTTGTCCGCGATGCAGACCTCGTTGCACGGCAGAGGGGTGCTGGGGGGTCATTGCGGAGCAGCTACGGAGCGGACACGGGGGACTGTGAAGACGGTCGGAGGCGGTTGATGGCGGTTGGAAATGCGGTTGGCAGAGGTCCAAGGTTCCCAGGAGTTGGGAACAGTAGGCGACTAAACGCCGGTTTGGTGTGGGATACAGGAGAGGGTTTTTTACTAAAAGATCAAAGAGAGGAAAGTCTGTGACATAGGTTAAGGGATACAGATGGAGGAAAAACGGGGGAAAACGGGGGGAAAACGGGGAAAAACGGGGGAAAACGGGGGAAAATGGGGGGAAAACGGGGGGAAAACGGGGGAAAATGTGGGAGGATGGGAACTGTGATGAATGGGTCAAGCTGCTCAGGTCTCTTGCACTGCTACTATTTTTTATATGCATACCCCTGCTTATGTTGCTCTCATCTCCACACAGATATGTCCAATTTTCATCCTCATGAAGGTATATTGTATGTGCGCATACAACATTTGGTGTCACAAAAATGGGCTTCGTCGTCGGACATCTCCAAGGCCCTCCAAGGCCCTCAAGGGGCCGTACATTTGTTGGCATGTACGGCAGCATCAATGGGTGACGTGCATATTGATGAATTTCTTTTTGCTATGTGCGTCACCCTTTGGGGCTGGGATGCCTAACCCGGGAGAGCGCCTTGGCTTCAATTTGGTTTGCAAAAAATGCTCCCCACAGATTTATAAACGTGGGGGGGGTGAAATTCGGGTGGGTGGGTCTTGTCCAAAATACCCCCCCCCCAGATTTCCCCCGTTTTTCCCCGTTTTTCCTCCGTTTTTCCCCCGTTTTTCCCTGTTTTTCCTCCGTTTTTCCCCGTTTTTCCCCGTTTTTCCCCGTTTTTCCCCGTTTTTCCCTGCTACTGGGAACCAAACGCCGATTGGGTATGGGAACCTTGGACCCCTGGGTTGGGGCTGGCGTTGGGGTATGGGAATGCCTTTGGGGCAGCGGCGGGGCCAGAGTCTTGGGAGGGAGGGGGTTAACCCCCCTTTCAAACGATTCCCTGGTGATCCCCCCGTGAGGAGAGCGCAGGGCATGGGGCATGGGGATGGGGGGGACGCAGGGGCAGGGGCTGGGCATGGGCTCCACTGAGAAGCAACGCCTGTGTGCTCACCGCACGTCCCTCCGTGGGGTTCGCCCTGCGGCGCTCTGCTGCCCTTTTTGCGTCGGGGGACCCCTTCTCCTGCTGCAGCATCTCCATGCGCGCCGTCCCGCACGGCACTGGCCATCTTCGACAGCACCGCCCCAGAGTCTGCCAAGGGAAACAGTGGCGGCGCGACCTGTCAAAACAGCGGATGTGCCATCACCTGCAACGGTATGTCCCCGCGGGATGCCACACATGTGGCAGGGCGCTGGGGGCGTTTGGATCGTTTTGCCGGAGGCTGTGAAGAATTGGTCAGAGTCGCGGAGGTTCGTTGAGAGCGTTGCGGGCGCGACGACCCTCAGGCAGCGTTACCACCACTGCCCTGAGTGGGACCTCACAACTGAGTGGGACCTCACAACGCCCTCCCCCCCCCCCAATTCCCTAAGAACTTTCGATAGTGGAGCGGCGAATGCAAGGCAACATTCGGCACTGATCTGGTTTGCGCTGCAGTGCAGCAAGGCAAAACATTGAACTGAGGGTGGTGATGACCATGCGCCTGTGACACGGGGGCGTATGCGAGCCCAGTATCCGTTGCCTCATGGCCCCCCAATTCCCTGGAATGGGACCCTCTGGCGGTTGGTGGCGATTGGCGGTTGGTGGCCCTTGGGGGCTGTCCTGTTGGGCCGTCCTTCACAAAAAAACAGCTTGGGGTTCTTCAGGACGGCCCTGGCAAATTCCTTGATCCAGCTCCTTGCTGCCACTGGAACCCGGTGCCTCTCCGGGTTCACGCGGCCAGTGGGACCGCCAGGGCCGGCACAGCGGCGGTTGAGACGGCACCGGGGCCGACCCACCAATACGCCGGGCCGTCCAAACCGGCCTTTGCCATCCCACAAAGCGGCCCAACACGACTCAGGAAAGCGCGCGGATGCGACCGGGACGCGGAGGCACCTGCGGAGCGCATCCCTCGCGGCGTCACGGGACGCCGCCACACAGCGGCCCCGATGCACCCGGCGGCACCGCATGGACGCATATGACGCAGAGGCGCGAACCTGGCACCATGCACCACCGCGGCCCCACGCGGGAATGCTGGGGTTGCACAGTGGGGGTGGGGGTGCCCACCTTCCTCGTCCTCCCAAACAGCAAGGTCCGGGAAAGAAGTGTAGGTTTTGAGCTCTCACGAGGCTGTCTTGATTCCTGTGTCGACCCATTCGCTCGCATCGGACCGTGTCGTGGCGTTCCGCATCCGTTGCCGATCACTGCCCCAACGCAGAGGTCGATCTGAACCGCCAACTGCCACCAACCACCAACTGCCACCCATTGTTTATTGCTGTTTCTGTGGTTTTGTGTCTTGCCCATGTCTTGACTATGAAGCACAGGGCATCCCGTGTAAATGTTTGTTTCTGTTGGCGTTACGAACCTTTTTTCAAGGACAGCCCTGGACTTTGCAGACCCATACCCATACCAGGGGTCACCAGCGAACGCCCGGGCGTCCAAGTCCCATCCCGCAACAACGGCACGCGGCCCAATTTCCAAAACTCGGCACATGGAGTGTGGCAGTGATGAACAAACACCGGAGGCTTTGGTTAAAGGAAATTGATACGTAACAGGGGGGGGGGGGGGGCTCTGGGGGGGTCCCACAAACTGCTGGAATTGGGGCAGTGGGCAGCCAAATCCCTCAGTACACTGCCACGCTGCAGGCGGCGGCAGCAGAAATGTGTGTTCGTGTGTGTGTTCGCTAATGGTGAGGGATGACTTGGGAGAACCCAAGTTGCAGTGGGCCCAAAGCACCAGTTGCTGGTTGTGTACAGTGTCAGTTTTGCCTCCTGTGAGGTAATGCATGTATGTGTTAGTCAGAGCTGGGCTGTACCCTGGTTTGTCTGTGTATTGCCTGCTGTTGACTGCATCCCCTGTACTCCAGAGCATCTGTTCTGGAGTGAGAGAAATTCTCTTTTGCACTTCTGTTTTGGTCGAACACAGAGTGTGTGTGCACCCACTGTTTGTATTGTACTGTATTGTATACTACAAGAGTGTGTGTGTTTCTGAGTGTCTGTTTTTTTTTCAGCAGTTCCTGAGGAGTTTCTCCAACCGCTTTTCTTTGTTCTGTTCTCGTCTCGTAGTTCTCATACGTGTGTGTGTGTGTGTGTGTGTGTTTCGACGCGGTTGGATGTTGGATACATACATCTCTTGCTTGCACTGGGACTTATCTGTGCTGGCCTGTGAGACATGCTGTTGTGTGATTGGACCCTTAGTGCAGTGGCCAGTCTCCCGTAGAAATCAGCAATGACAGTGAGACGTCACACCAAGGTGCTCGCTGATGGAGAGAGATAACTTGGTAAACCCAAGTTGCAGCTGGCCCTGAGCACCAGTCGCCTGTTGTCTGTTGCTTACCAGTCGCCTGTTGTCTGTTGCTTACCGCTTGCTGCTTCCCGCAGGTCACACCTGCAGAGGGCTGGAATAACCATGGTTTACACATGTTTCTTAACCACTTTTCTTGCTCCGTTCTTGTTTTGTGGTTCTTCAATGTGTGTGTGTGTGTGTGTGTGTTGTGTGTGTGTGTGTGTGTGTGTGTGTGTGTGTGTGTGTGTGTGTGTGTGTGTGTGTGTGTGTGTGTGTGTGTGTGTGTCTGAACATGCTTCAATCACTGTCATCTTCACCAGACCAAAAGACCATAGGACAGCTCTGCTGTTCCTGAGGAGTTTTCTTTCAACCACCTTTCTTGCTTCGTTCTTGTCTCGCAGTTCTCACGTGTGTGTGTGTGTGTGTGTGTGTGTGTGTGTGTGTGTGTGTGTGTGTGTGTGTGTGTGCTGTATTGTTTTTTGTGTGTGTATTTTTGTGAGCATGTGCGCATGTCTGTGCGATGACGACTCGCAAGTCTCGTTTGCTGTGACAAACTGTCGATCGACGTAGGATCTACGCCCACGCCAACCAAGTTGCACTATCGCTAAGTAGAGCCTTGTAGCCGAGAGCACTGCATACGAGGGCAAAGGGCCGCTTATTCAAACTCGATTTTCCCTCCACCAAATTTTGGGTCGACATTTTCTTTGGGCGGGTGGATCTCAGAGCCAAAAGACCCCCGCCCCCCGTGTTCTAAACAGAGCCTGACACACAGCGGCAGATGTTTAGAGATCTTGGACACTGTCCCCCCCTTGTGCCGAGGGCACAAACTCGAAAACCGCCAAATCTAGTCAAGCAGCCCAGAATCCCGTTTTGGCCACCGGAACGATAGTTGTCAACGATAATTTCCCCTTGCCCGACCAAAGATCAACGCATGCAACACGGCATTGCACAACGAGGAGCATGCCCCAAAGTGCGCTGCTGCGAGTGTCCACGCCTCCAGACGGGTGCTGCAGGGCTGCCCCCCCCCCGCCCCCAACACACGCATGTCGCAGGCCGTACCTCGCCGGCTGACTGCAGCAGCCTCCGTGCGACGGCCCCCGTCGACCAGCCGCTGTCCCCAGACCGGCTCGTGCAGCAGCTCATGCACCTGGTCAAGGCCCGCTACGAGGCACTGGCGGCGGATGTGTTGGAGCGGAACGTATGCCCCTCCGCAGCCCCAGTGCCGCGCCGCCCACCAACAGGCGTCTGGTCCGCTGGGGTAGCGGCCGCGCCCCCGTGGACTGCGGCGAGGCAGTCTGCTCCGCAGGAGTGGGGACGGAGACGGACGAGGGGGTGGGACGCAGCAGCGGGCGATCGGGGCGGGGGGCGTGCACGGGGTTTGCCTGGGATGAGGGGCTGCGCCGACACAGACGGCGTGTGGGCGCCGCATCGCCGAGCAGGTTGGGGGGGGGGGGGGTCGATAGAGCCCCCCAAAACTTAGGGGGAGGGCAGGGATGCATTAGAAGGGAAGGGACCTCAGAGGCAGCCCCAGAAGCGGTTAGACAGGCGGTTGGAGAAGGTTTCCAAAGCGGTTGGGGGCGGTTACTGTCGGTTACAAATGCCATCGAAGCTGGCACTTGGCGTCAGGGTTCACGAGTGCCATCCTTTGCCGTGTATATTTTGGTGAAAAAAAATGTGACCATTTTCAATGCTCAACATGCCTTCGGCGCCAAACTTCGTAGTCACTGATTACTGGTCCTGTCAATTGAGCCCTTTTCCCAGACCCCTCCCCCAGCGATGCATTGGAAGAGGGGGAGGAAACCCCCGCCCCCCGGCTTCAGGGCGCCCAGCCTATGCCCAGTCACTGTCTCACCCCCTCGGCGCGCTGACTACGAGAATCCCATTTTCTATTTTTCAGGCCACTGACACGGGACGCGGTGGTGATGCACCGGCACGCCGACGGCCATCGCCGGGCAGCAGCCACGGGGTCTGCCTGTCAATGAGGGAGTTCACAAACCATCGGAAAAGCAGCCACCCCCTCCCCCCGGGGACACAGCCCCAAGCGGAGAAGAATTGGGGGGAACAGTTGGTGGGTTGAACGGGGGGCAGAGGAGCGCCGCGCACAGCCCTCACCGAACCCTCAAAACACCCTCACCAACCCTCTCCACACCCTCACCCAACCCGAGGGATGTATTCGAAGGTAAAGGTAAAGGTACAGTGCTCGGGCGATCTCCGAACTCCAGCGTAACGGTGATCCCTCCCTACACCAAGGCGCCACCAAAGCACAGCATGGCTCGGGGCTGAGAACAGGGGGGGGGCGCAAAAAAAATTCGCGGTATCACCGTTTTTTCGTACCCCTCCCCCCGAGGGGGGGTACGGCCCGAAAAAAAATATCCCACCCCTATGTGTAAAAAAGTTTCGCAACCCCAATTTTTTTCTAAAGAACACCACCAGTTGCTTTTTCATATTGTGTAAGCGTAGCCTACATAATGCTTTGAGGCCCCAAACATTCCCTATTTTGCCGGTACAAATTTGGACCCCTACATATCCCTGTCGGCCCAAATTTCAGCCACCACAAAGCGAGGGTGCTAGCCGTGGGGCCCCAAGAGTTTTGGCTTGGGGTAAAATTGGTCAAAATGACCTTCCGGTTTTTCTAGGAATAGTAGCAATAGCACAGGTAGCAAACTAGGTGTGGCATAGGTGAGGGTTCGGCAATAGCACAGGTAGCAAACTAGGTGTGGCACAGGTGAGGGTGAGGTGAGGGGATCCCTCCTTTGCATGCCATACTGCTTCATACCGTTCCCTTGTTGTAGGTTTTTTTTACGACCCCAGCTGAATTGGCAACATTTCAACTGGTTTTGTGCACAAGCAATGTTGAACCCCAATGTGGGCTTGTTGGACATTGGTGGGGTGCAATGTAGTGGCGTTGTGAGCCCATTTAGCGTGCTGCACCTTCCCGTTTTGGGCGCCACTACCTCATACAGGACTTCTACAACGTTGTTGACAACGGCATTGTCCTCAACATCTATGCCGGTCATGGGGTACACCCTCCTAGAGGCCATTTGTGTTGCTATTGGGGCGGAAACTACTTGGATCACACGAGGTGGCGGGTGTGCTAGTTGCACTTGTACATCATTCCAAGTCCTGAAGTTGTTGCATTTCACCTCCTTTGAAGACACAGAATTGATTCCTTGGGATAAAGCCAAGGAAACTTTGCTCCGCCTTGCAACCACCCGTCCTCCA
The DNA here is from genome assembly GCA_964036045.1 of Eutreptiella sp. 'Long Island Sound 2002'. NCBI lineage: Eukaryota > Euglenozoa > Euglenophyceae > Eutreptiales > Eutreptiaceae > Eutreptiella > Eutreptiella sp. 'Long Island Sound 2002'. Next base: position 87,988,477 of record OZ038384.1, read on the forward strand.
CCAACCGCACGCATTTGCTTTTTGATGGAGTACGAGGGTTTCTTGATTTGTGTGGGGAGCAAGAATGACCGATGGTTTTATGTTGATGTACAAGGATCTCCCCGGGCTCCAGGTGGTGGTGCACTCTATACCGAGTTTTCCACTCTTGCGGACCTTGTCGACGTTGTGCTATTTCCCGATGGTTTGGCACGGACGGCCACCTCACCCAATGAAGCTCAAGCGTGCCAAATTTGGACAGTTACGGCTACAGTTACAGTTACAGTTACTGCAAAATATGAAAACAAATATGAATTTTGAATGTTCAAAAATCTTTTTATGAAGTTCGTTGTTGCCGACTCTCCCATCAGCCAGGCAGTATTACTAAATAACGGCCGCGTGTTTTGTCACGGGCACAGCTCACGGTGTCTTGTCACCCAGAGCAGGTATACCTGTATTGCTAAGTAGATGAGAGCATGAAGGGACCATATGCATTACAGGGCTAGCCTTCGCGAGCCCTATATGTTGTTTGGCACTACCAGGTTTAGCAAGGGCACAGGGGGACAAGTAGGGGGAGGCATCAAGACGGAGCACATCGCAGGCAGAGCAGGCCACCACAGAGCCAGCACTTACGCACCTCTGACTGTACATACTGAACTCCATGAAACTCCTGAACACTGCAGTGGCTACGATCCCAGCTTTGAGGGGTTGAGGGGAGCGTTTGAAAACCTCGAATGAGACCAGACCATTAGCTCAGAAACAAACGTTCCAAAAAGAAATTTTTGTTCAAAAAACTGTTTGAAATTGAATGTTCAAAAATGAAAGTTTCAAAATTGAATGTTTCTTTTTTTAACGTCATTATGTTTCAGACACGTACCCGGGGATGTTGTTTGCTGGTTCGTGCCATTGTGCTGCGAAGCATGCCATGGAGAAGGGGCCACCGACGGCTTCATGTTGCAAATGGCATGTTGGACATGGGCTAGTACCCGAAATAGCCACACAGAGGAATGCCAACGAGTAGCAAAGGCATGTTATGTGGTGGGAACACCGTGATTATGTGTGGTACGTGCGACATGGGAAGAAAAACTTTTTTCTGTAGGACCCGATTTTTTTCGTACCCCATCCCCCTAGGGGGGGTCACCCCCGAAAAAAAATATCCCACCCGGTATCAAAAATTTTTTCTTCCCCCCCCCCCTGGCTGAGAAACAAAACGGGCCGCGGAGGGGAACCGTTGGATGTCCAGCGAGTGCTCTCACGCCGTGCCGGGTCATACCGAGTGTTCCACCCCTTTGCCCATCGGGGTTCGAACCCAGGGTCTCTGGTTCATGTGTGAACCACATGACCACTGAGCTACCTAAACCCCTTGACACTCGGCCAGGAGGCACCATTCGGACTATTGCGCAGCGCAGACCCCCCATCTCATGCGACGACCGTGTGCAAGTATTTGTGACCAGGAGAGTATATGTCTACCCTCGCTCACTTAATGCGCAAAGAGGGCACCGTCTCGCCGGGACAGCTGCGAACTGGCAATAATAAAACAAGCGCCTGTGCATGGGAAGGTCCGGCCCTAACACAAACAGCCACCTGTGACATGGAAGTGGACGCGGAGGAGAATCGGACATTGTAGTTCTCCAGTCACCGACACCATCAGCAGGCAGCCCACAGAGCGAGCCGCAATCACCGGTTAACTGTTGTAGGTAAACGACTCGAGCCGGCTGCCATTAAAGCCCCCCGCTGGCGTCAGCAAGCGAGGTAGAACAAGTCTAGCTTGGCTTGCCGAATGCCCTAGGAGGACACCGTAACGCCGGGACTGCTGTGACAGAAGGTACACTGGGTAGAGCAAGTCCTGCTTGGCTCGCCGAATGCCCAAAGAGGGCACCGTAACGCCGGGACTGCTGTCAGAAAAGAACACAATCACTTCGCACCCCCGCAAACACACACAGGTACCCCAATAGGTCACAAGACCGACCACCTGTCACCTGCCCGTGCCCTGTGCTCGCCCCATTCTTACCCCGTGCCCCACCCCCACCGGCTCGCGGAACGCCCTGTGAGACGCCCAATCGCCTGGGGGCTCACTGGCTCTCTGGTCCCAAAGGCTGCACCCGGGTACCCATGTATTACTCGGTGACGCGGTATGTTCCAACGTTTGTACACCCCTTCCACCTGGGAGCCCGTGGCTAGTACACCCATGTCCCGTGGTTTGCCACGCCATTCTTAGAGGCGACAGGGCGCTGCCGAGCAGTGTTGGTCCCGCAGACAGGGATCTATTCGAAGGGGGGGAGGGGGGTCTGAAGGGGGGGGGGGGGTTGGCTGGGACCCCCCTCCTCCGTGGGTCCCCCTATGGTCCCCGCCGAAGGCGGGCCGACACTTTTTAAGCTTACATCCTCTTGGCACCAAAGGCGCCGGAGCAAAAGTTTGGCTGTCAGCCTCAAACATTGGAAGGGGAGGAGGGGGGGGTCCAGGGGGGGCGGGGGTACCCCCCCTCTTCCTACGGCATACGACCGTTCTATCACATCACTGCCCAATCCTCACCCCGCCATCTAGACGCAGCACGCCGCGCGCTCAGTCGGATGCTGGGGCCGCGGGGGGGGTAAAGGGGGAACGGGGGGGGGGGGTGGCACAAGGCCTCAGCATCTGATTGTTTGCCTTTGGCGGTGCCTATTGGCCTCTCACCACTGCCCATCCTGACCCCCTGTGGGCCCGAACGTGTTTTGGTTGTGTCAATGGAGCCCCCGGATGACTTGTCCTGTTTGACTACTCTGGGGGTCGGCCGTCCCGGAGATGGGCTGTTGCCCGGAAGGGGGGGGGGGGGGGGCGGCGGCTCGCCTCCTGAGTCCGTTTCGACCATCGATGCCTTTGCCTCGTGTCCAATCGTTGTTTCCCGGTGGTGCGCGGGCTTTCAGTTAGGGCGCAGGGGGGGGGGGGGCGGGGTAGATACAGCCCCCTGGCTAGCCCCCCCCTCCCCCCAAAAAGGGCTCAATTGACAGGCCCCCCAAATCCTGCGGAGACGGACCCCCGGGCCCCGGAGGTGACCCGGACCCGCCCACCGGCGTCTCCGCGTCTCATTCTCTGTGACGGAAGGGTACCTCTGGTCTTGCAGGCCACTGACAAGCCAAGTTTCTTTCTGCGTTTTTGTGCTGATTGCCTCTTGTGCACACGTGCAATAGCCCATAGTTCCTTCGGGGGGGAGGGGGGGCAGCGTGGCACGCGTGGAGGAGCAGGGCACCTGGGCCTCACGCACACGGAAACGCAGCGAGGCAGGTTGTGGACGGCCTGAGGACGGAGGTGTGTGGGCAGCAAAAACCGTCAAACGACCCCCGCAACAACCAACACAACCCCCAATATGCCAACTGCTGGGCGCCACTGACGCACAAACGGCACATCCATGCCACATCCAGCACAGCCCCGGCACACCAACCACTGGGCTCCGCGAACGCGGAAACAACACCAGCAGGAGCACCGGCCGCAGCGGCCGACAGAACGCAGCGGCCGACAGAACGCAGCGACCCGACGCAACATGCGAAGGGAAGAACGGGTGACTGTCCAGGGCCCCGTAAAGAAACAACAACGCAACGGAATGTCACGCAGGGGGGGGGGAGTGGGGGCTGTTGTGGGGAATCCAGGCCGTCCTGCGGGGTACCGGGCATGCCCTTTCCCGCCTGCATGTGCCTGCCCCAAGCGTCCCCAGGGAGTGCGCCCTTTCGGTGCTGGTGTTCCGCTTGGGGGTGGCCTTTGGGGGGCGGGGGGGGATGGCGGCACGGGAGCATGGGCCGGTGCGGCACTCCGGACGTTGGCTGGCCCGTGGGCGATCGCCGGCGCGGTCTTCGCAGGACAATGACGTGGAGCTGACGATGACGTGGAGTTTCGTGCCGCCGCCAAGAGAGACTCAGTCTGAGCCGGAGGCGTGTTTGTCGGGTGTGTGACCCGATGGGGACCTGTGCTTTGTACAGGGGGTGTCCAGTGCAGGGCATCCCGAACATCGCGGCCACGGGGTGGGGCGGGGGGCCTGCTCAACCGGCATCAGGTGGGGGCTGTCTCCCGCGCCCAGATGGGCTGTTTGCGCAACAGGAGCGGGAGCCCATCAGGGGCAGACCAGCCGTGAGGGGGAAAAGGACATATGGTGGACGGCCGGGACAGCGCGTGGAGGAACAGGGCACCTGGGCCTGACGCACACAGAAACACAGCGAGGCAGGCTACGGACGGCCTGTGGACAGAGGCGCGTGGACAGCAAAAACAGTCAAACGACCCCGGCAACAACCAGCACATCCTCAATACGCCAATTATCGGGCGCTGCTGACACGCAAACGGCACACCATGCCACATCCAGCACAGCCCCAACACACCAACCACTGGGCTCCGCGAACGCGGAAACGACACCAGCAAGAGCACCGGCCGCAGCGGCCGACAGAACGCAGCGACCCGACGCAACATGCGAAGGGAAGAACGGGTGACTGTCCAGGGCCCCGTAAAGGAGCAACAACCCGACGGAATGTCACACAGGGGGGCGGGGGCGGGGGGGGCTTTGCTCTATGCCATTCCGTTATGCGGTCCCTCTGTATAGTCAGCCTTTACAGTGACTGTCCACCGTCGCTCTGTACTGTTGTTCATACCAGTCTCTATGCTGTTCCTCTGCACCGTTACTCGACAGCGTTACTCCGTGCCGTTTCCCATGACCGTTGCCCTATACCGTTACGCGGTGGTTGGAGGGCGGCTGACGGCGGTTGGAGAGCAGGCGGCGGCGGTTGGAGGGCAATTGATGGCAAGCGGCGGCGGTTGGAGGCACCCGGGGTCATCCCCAAAGGGCTCCAGATGACACACAAACAACCCCGTGGGTGTGTCCATGGGGGACCTCGTTGGACAGTACTGCGCAGCGCCAGTGCCGCTGCTGTTCGTGCCGCTAAACACTGACGGCCTACCACTGCCCGGGCAACCCCCAGGTGCCAAGCCCTTGTGACAACCATGGAGGTGCCACATCATCCTTGTGCATTACCGGGTTAGCACAATCTTCTTGTCTCATTTGCCGTGGTGTGTACCTTAGCTGGCACCTTCTGAGGTACTCAAGGTGGTTGTGCCGCGCCACCTGTGTTTCCCACTGCCGCGCACCCCCCCTGGCAGCGCACGCACACCCCCCCCTGGCAGCGCACGCGCACCCCCCCCCCCTGGCAGCGCACGCGCTCCTGCCGCTCCACTCCGTAGGCCGCGCTTCGGAGGAGGACCGGCGGCCGCTCCTCACGAACACGTACCTCGTGGCCGACAAGCGCCGGCTGCAGGAGGACGAGGCGCGGCAGCAGGCGGAGTGGGACCTGCTCGTGGGGGAGCGGGACGCCCTCGCGCAGGAGTGCGCCGACGCGCAGCTGATGCAGGAGCAGCTGATGGACCAACTGGAGCAGACGCAGGAGCTGCTGCTGAAGCTGCAGGAGGCCGCCGCCGACCGGGAGCCGGCAGCGGATCCGGTGCAGCAGCCAGAGCTGCCGCGGGAGACGGCGGGGCAGAGCGCGCGCGCCACAGGCAAAGGGGGCCCCGGCCGGGGCGGTGCGGGTGCGGCGGGCGGTGGGGCCGGGGGTGGCCGCCGCAGCAGCTCCCCGAGGACCAAGTCCCCCACGGCCCAGGCCCGGCGTGGGGGGCGGGAGGGCGCGCGCGCGAAGCCGCTGCTGGTCGCGCAGCCGTCCACCCGGCAGTAGCCCGTGCGCTGCGGCGAGGGCGCGCTGGGCTCGGGATCCCCCTGCGGTGGCCGCCTCGCCCTCGTTGATTGGTGTTGGATTTGGTGCAAACGACGTGCCCTGTGCTTCGGCATCATTATCTACGTGGGTCGCCCGCGTAGTGGGCGCAGGAAGAGCCGCTGCAAAGACCCCCTGCGCAGCCCCCCGACCCCCCCCCCCCCCCCACACACGTCATTACATCCCACGTCGGTGGTGGTAAGCACCCTCCAAACTCCGCTGACCATGCACAAGCGCTGCGAACACGCCAGACACTCAAATCCACCTCCCTGCCCCCCGAGAAGGTTGAGGTGACGGCCCCGTCCACCACCTCTGAGGGATGTGCAATGGCGACTGCTGTCCAAGGGTGTGTGTGTGTGTGTGTGTGTGTGTGTGTGTGTGTGTGTGTGTGTGTGTGTGTGTGTGTGTGTGGCACCCGGCACACGATAAATCTAGGCTGTGGCAAAGGTAGTGCACGAGCTCCTCCGCGGGCGGTTTTTGTGGTCTGTTGCGCGGTGCAGAACTGAACGCGGGAGAAGGTGAGGTCCACTGTCCAGAACTGCATTTGCTCATTCTCTACCAACAGACCGAAAGACGTCTAGGACTGCTGTGCTGTTCCTGAGGAGTTTTCTTTCAACCGCTTTTCTTGCTTCGTTCTTGTCTCGCGGTTCTCAGCGTGTGTATGTGTGTGTGTGTGTGTGTGTGTGTGTGCCAAGGTATCAATTCCAATCGTGCTCAAACTGCGAGGTTCAACAATCCTACAAACCATGAGTTGATTGTCCTGCCCTGCAGGGGGGCTGCCCTGTTGGGCGACGGGATCCTTATGTAAAGGTGTCGCCAACGCACTGCGACTCCTGGCCCTTCGAACCACACCACAAATCAACAGGGCGCACGTGCGTGTGTGTGTGTGTGTGTGTGTGTGTGCGTGCGTGCGTGCGTGCGTGCGTGCGGGTGCGTGCGTGCGGGTGCGTGCGTGCGTGCGTGCGTGCGTGCGTGCGTGCGTGCGTGCGTGCGTGCGGGTGCGTGCGTGCGTGCGTGCGTGCGTGCAGGTGCGTGCGTGCGTGCGTGCGGGTGCGTGCGGGTGCGTGCGTGCGTGCGTGCGTGCGTGCGTGCGTGCGTGCAGGTGCGTGCGTGCGTGCGTGCGTGCGTGCGTGCGGGTGCGTGTGTGCGTGCGTGCGTGCGTGCGTGCGTGCGTGCAGGTGCGTGCGTGCGTGCGTGCGTGCGTGCGTGCGTGCGTGCCGTGTAGACTCACTCACTATGTGTGTCGGTCGGCATTTCCGGATGTACGCGCGGGTTTGGGTTTTGAGATTCAGATTCTCTTCGTTGTTTGTCCACAGCCGATGGGGAAACGCATGCGTATGAGCGCGGAGGCCGTCGTCGCTCTGGGTGTTGATGACTCTGACATGGACGGGCCTTTTGGGGGCTGGCCTCTGCGGCGCATTGTTTGATTGGCGGGAGATTCGACCACCGGTGGCGGGGTTGGTGAGTAAGGGGTCGCGCAACAAACGCCATGACCATTCCTTGATGGATGGGAAGGGGGGGGGGTCCCAGAAAACCGTCATTTTGCCCATGTTCCCTCGGGGATGAAGCAACCGTTGCGCGCCGCCGACTACTGTCCAAGAGGGGGGGGGGGGTATTGCAGACAGCGGGCAACCCAGACGCCTTCTCCAGGCAGAGGCCCTCCTCCGCAAAGAGCAAAGGGACCCCGCAAATGGGCCAGTCCAGATCAGGGTACAGATACTCGTTACACGGATGTGTGAGAAATGACGGGCACTCGTAGGCAAGGGCTAGGGATTAACGTGTGCAGCATGGAAGTATTACAGTGCCCAATGGTACCATGAGGGTGGTGGGAGACGGAGGTCTTGCACCCCACATGTTTCCAACGGGCTCTACACGTGCACAATGATGGACGGAACCACGGGGTAGGCGTTCCAAAACCTCATAATAGCGAGGCACCAACCATCCAATATACACTGAAATTGTAAGATGTTTGCCACGTGCCCGTGGCCTTGTCTCCACCATGGAGCCCTGCCGTCTGCTTCGCAAGGGCCTCCCGCTCACGAGCCCTCGGAGAGGCTCAAAGCTCAACTGCCACCGGTAACCCTCCAACCGCCACCGGCGGCCGCCCAACTGCCATCGGTTGCTGAATATAATTGAGTGCCCGGTCACCTATTTTCTATTTTTCCTTGGACTAGGGAGTGCTCTGGCCCGGATTGCTTTCGCCGGCAATTGTCTTCAGTTTTTTGGTTCGCCCCCCCCCCCCCACACACAAATGCACTGTAACCCCCACACCTGCCACACCCGCCCACCGTTCTCCCTCCTCGTACAAAAAATGGCGCAGAGTTGTGCTGACATGTGCCACCAATGGTGACCCCTCACCGCTGCTGCATCACCCTGTTCGACACAACAAACGTGTCATCGTGGAACAAGTCAAGCTTCAGCAATCCCATTCCATTGCGTTTGTCGCTGTCATCGCACTTTGCGTGACAGTGCAACTTGAAATGGCCAAGGTTGAACCGCTTGTGTCGATGAGGGTCATGGAGCAAGGACAAGCATCGCCGCAGCCCTCGCCTGCCAGCGGCGGCAGAGGCACCGCATGCAGTCGTTCCCATGGCCACGAACGGATGAAGGCTCTCCGCTGCTGCTGCGTGGGTGTTCCGCCAGTGTCTAGACTGATCTTCTAGTTGTGCCGTAGCTTTCCTCCTGCATTCTCCCTCCCGGAAGTAGCGACCCCTTCCCCCCGCCTTCAGGGGGTGCCGGTCAGTGTCCTCCCACCTGCTTTCGTCTGCCCCCAATTGCCCTCCAACCGCTCTGTAACCGTCCAGACTTGCTCCGCAGCCGCTTTCCCAACCGTCAATAACTGCTTCTGGAGCGGGTGCTGCCCACTCCAGTGCAGCCCCTCGCCGGGCCCGCCAACATGTCCGCTCCCTGCGTGCCCCCCTGTCTGACGTCAGGAAAGACCCGAGCTGGCCCCCGTATCTTTCAGGCACATTGTTTGGACCTGCCCCTCAGCACGTCCGCCGATGTGCTGATTTGCGAGAGTTACTGTCCTTCGCGTACGCGCGTGGGTTGCTTTGAATTTGAAGTTGGTGCACCCGATGGCGCTGACAAGGGGCGTGTGAATGTTGTTGTTCCATGCATCAGCAGAGAATCTGGTACCCGGATTGCCTGACAGCAATCTTACAAAAGGATGGACATGGGTGGTCCAGGGGGGTACATGGGGGGTACAGTGGGTGGACAAAGATCCGGATCACTGATTTTCTGACACCATGGGTCCTGTTGGTTCATGTCTGTGTCTTGCAGGCGCATGCTTTTGTACAAGTTTTCCTTTTGTGAGCCATTTGGGAGCATTCCGTGAGGGCGGATTCTGCGGATAATAGCCTCGTGTGCAGTGCACCGCGTGCAGGGCACCAAGTCCCTCATTGCACCCCAGCCGGGTCACACAAGCTGACGGACTGCGGCCTCGCCCCTGCGAGGGGGTGGTAGGAGCCTGCATTCATGTGTGCTGTTGAGCCCACGATGCGCAATGTTATTCTTCTGACCATCAGTACTGTAAGAGCCAGTAGTGGGATCAGTGGTTCGTTTGCGCAGCGCCTTTTGAGTCGGGGTGTTGGGGGTTATTCGGGGGTCGTGGTATGCGCCGTCAGTTCGTGACCCTTCACGGCGGCAGTGTGGCACACCAGCGCACGACTGGGCGGTTCCGCCAGAGTCAAGTTTTGGGGTTCGAACCCACGACCTCTGGGTCGTCGGCTGAACTCGCGAAGTGAGGGGGGGGTCCAACACTTTTTCCACATTCAGTTGTAGCCCACAGACCAACTGAACAGGGTCCCCGTCCCTCAGTTTGTGGCATTGAGGGTGCGTTCAAAGCACGCACACACCAGGCAGCGCCCCGTGCGAGAGCAACACTAAAGTCCCACAATTTGGTGAAAACAACACGTGCGGTTGCTCTGACAAGCTGGGGATTAAAAAAAAAGGACAAAGTAGGACATGGTTCCAAAATTTGCGGAAACAACACCTGCTATTGCGGGGGTTGCTCTCACAAGGGGGGGGGGGCTTTCATGCTGTAGGAGGGGAACCACAACAACCGGCTACCCATGCACAGGACACGCCATCACCGCAGCGCAGTAATCCATCCGGGATCGCTGTTCAAGCTCCCTGCAACATTGTAGCGCTGCCAGTCAATGAGAACCGAAGCAGCATCAGGCTCAACCTCAGCACTGGTGCTGTGCACACTCTGTACGACAGTCGTGTACCCCCCCCCATACCTCTACCCCACAAACCTTCCCCCCACCCTCACCATACCCCTCCCCCCCTGCCCCATACCAGACCGGCCCCCAGGAAGCCTACCCTTGGGGTGCCCCCACCAGAGGTAGCCACAGCGCTGCAGCGCTGCAGGCCCACAGTGTCAGTGTCCCAGGGAGAGGGCAGTGCTTGGCGCGTCCCCAGAACCCCCAGCAACCAATTGCCTGGGAATCCAGGAGCAAGGCTTGAGAGCCGCCAGCTGTGGCCCCTCAGGAGTCGGTCAAGGAGTGCCAGATACCCCTCCTGGAATCCAGTCCAAGGCCCTTAGGGGCGCAGCAGGGTGGCAGCACACAACTCCACAACTCCCAAGCATGGAGCAACCACGTAAGCCTGCATGCCCCCTCAGCCCTGACACACACAGGCACGGCGCTCTGCCACTTGCTCCCGCCGGGGGGTCTGGGGACTGTCAGCAATCCAGAAGGCCTCGTTGCTGGACATTCAGGGTGGTCAGGATCAGTCGCATGCAGCAGGGACAGAGCCACCACTGTGGTCACTGCTGGACCGGAAGAATCTTTCCCCCCCATGCTGTACATATCACTCCCTCTTTAACCCCCCTGTCACACACACACACACCCTAACCCCCATGCCCCCACCCCACCCCACCTTCAAGGTAGCGGGTCAGCTGCGTGCTATATCAGTTTTTTTTTGTCATTGCATTTGATCATAGCGCCTTTCTGGGGGGAGCATCTGACGTGGCGCGCACGGCGCAGCAATTTGGCAACCACTGTATTGTGCCTTGATCGTGCTATGTTTGTGGGAAAGAGGGGCTTTTATGCGATTTCTGTGGCCAAACCCCATTCGGCCATTTTGGGAGGGGGGAAAAAATCAGGACGTTCCCGGTGTACAACGCAAAATTAGTGCAAAATTAGTGCGCAGTGCGCACGCAGCACAAGTACTCCCCCGTAGCGCTTTCCTGTGCTAGTGTGCCTGTCGTTTTGCTCTCGTCACTATTCGACAGGTCTCAACGAGGCCCATGTCCCTCTTTTCTACCTGTACAGCACCCTTGGCAATCCTCGGCCCCCGTCCAAGTGTCTCATCCCCTGCAATTCCCTGATGACCGACGGAAGCACTCTGTGCTACTTGTCATGCTTCTGCTGCTCAGCATGTTGATTGCTCAACGTTCAGGCTTTGTTTCCCCCCTCACCCTGACCTCGACCCAAAGCCTCATCCTAACCAGATCCCAGACCCAAACCATTATGCAAATTGAGAGCTTCAATCTTCTCCCAAAAGGAGAGGTCTGACTGATATTGTGATGTTGCACAGGATTCACACTCCCCAGCAAGCTCTTTAACACAGACCCCATCAGTGCCACCAGTTTGTCCTGCACTTAAAGAACAGATTGTGCCTTGTCTATCTCTTGGTTTATGGTTTCGTTCTTTTTTTGGTGACGCAGTCCACCATTGCAATCCCTAGTAGCAGTGTAGGTGGTGTATTGCAGGATTACAGACAGTAGACAGTATTACAGCATTACAGGTATACTGCAATTTTTTCCTGTGGAATGGGTTGACGCACAGACAAACGGAGGACCAACGAGGGACATCTATGAGACCATGCAACTGTTTGTAGCGGTCAAGCCTGATTTGCGCAAACAGCAACGGAAATTACCAGGCACATGGGGCATATCCCCATCATATTCTAGCGCTCAAACAAAAAATCTATTGTTGCCCTGTTAAGGAAGCTGTGGTGACTCCATGCCAAGCCGGTGATGCAGATTGCGATTTCCTGCATATTTAGTGTTGTGCCAAAATAACCCCCCTTTTTGATTTGGAAACACTGCTTGTTTGATTTTTTTATTTTCAGCGGAAAAACAATTTTTGAGTCCCGTGGCTGCTTGTTTGTACCAAAGCAGGCTGCTGTTTGAAGGAGGAACCTCTCTGGGGTTTCTTTTTGAGGGTACTTTTTGCTTTGCAATGGGACGTTTCCGTATGAGCGGGGTGCTTGTTATTGAGCCTACGGCAGCTACGGCAAAAAGTATGTCGGTAAACTCTGTGTCAATTGTCAAAGTGTTGTCATGCAACTGGTGCTTTACCCTCATGCGTAGCACAAACTGCTTGCAACAGTTGTTGTTAGACCATGGCATGCTATGATGCACTCAAGTGTGTCAAACACACACACACACACACACACTCTTCGCATGGATCAGGAAAGGGTTGCCAAAGTAGTTCAGGTCACCTTGGTGGACGATCTTAGCACCAGTCTTGAACCAGGCAGGCGCACTGAATTGAACACTGGAGTATTTGGTCAGGTCTCAGGGGTCAAGTAGCCCAAGGTTGCCAACACAACCCAATGGGCATGGATCAACTGAGCCCCACGGTAAGAGTCGAAGGTGGCGCGGTTTACAACCAAACCAGCATCGTCTCAGCCATAGTCATCGGGGTGCTCACTAGCAAGGTCGTCAGAGAAGGCGATACCGGAGAAAGATGAGATGGCCCCACCGGTGGACAAATGCCCAAAACTCAGCAAAGACGACAAAATGCAGCCGCAGCTGCTGCCATCTCGTTGGAGCGGATCAAGGGGTGGTAGAAACCCCAAAATACCCAAGCAAACCACCATTGAGGCATGTTGAGCCCAGGTCGAGGCATGTTGAGCTTATGTTGAGCCCATGTTGAGCGCATGTTGAGCCTATGCGGAGTCCATGTTCAGGCATCTTGAGCCCATGTTGAGCCCATGTTGAGCCTATGTTGAGGCATGTTGAGCCCATGTTGAGCATATGATGAGCCAACACAAAAATAGTGACAAATAAAACACCCATGATCGACACAAACATTGTGTCCAACTCCAAAGGGGGGCGCAATTCGAATCGACTCGACGCGAACCGAGCCGAAATGAGGCGACGGAACCCTACTCATCGAAAAAATAAATCGATGTTCAACAACAAAATAAGTGATTGAAGCCCCCTCCGCAACCAACATGACACCCAACACCCAACTTGACAAAAAGCGGGAAAGAGGGTAAAGATGGTAACCAAAAACTAGTTGCACCTGCCTACTACTAACCTAGGTGCCCCCCTCTAGACCGGTATGTGTTGGAGGTGAAGGGCCAAGCCCTTCATAGAGTGTGACGCGGCCATCAGCTGACGGTGGCACACTTCTAAGCACTATAGAGAGATTCTGAGAGGTGAAATAGGGTTGTCACCAACTAGTCCTATGCATGGCCCTAAATGGCCCCTAAAAGCGGCCAAAAATGCTTTTCATGGGCTCAAAACGGAGCAAAAATCAACGAACGGAATGACCACTTTGACGAGCGGACGGAATGGAACTAAAAAACGGAACAAAGCTGCACGCATTCTACATTGATACCACACTGTGCTACACTATACTTCACTTTATCTTTCAAAAAATCGACTACAAACATGATGCAAATCATTAAAGACAACATAGAGGGCTTGGAGATTTAAGCATCTCATTCTGTGTCGATTGCCGTCATACCTGGAGTGCTCCGCCAAGGACAACTCCTTTGTATGCAACAACATCACCCAGGCTTTTGACACCTTATAGGATAAGGAAGTTACCTTTGAAGGTATCAATAACAATTCCATTTATGTGTGTGCAGCACATGTGTGTGCATTCGTGCATTATGGCATCCACAGCCCCCAAGTGACCTTTGCAGATGCTCCGTGCCCATAAAGGGGCTACTTTGTTTCATATTCGCTCCATATGGCCTTTAAAGCCTTACTTTTGCTTGCCGTGGCCCTGCTGGGTCTTGTGTCTGCTTATTGGCTTTGAGAGCTTTTATGTTGATCAATGTTCTCCAAGGTAGAGAAAAGGGCTAGATCCATTGCCCAGCGGGGACAACAAAGCCCCCCTAGGCTTTGCGTTATTGCCTACAGCCCCCTTTGTCCCGAAAAGGCAAGTTGCCAAGTTGGCATTTTTGGAACATTTTGCTAGACTGGGCTCCAAATGGCCACGCATCTTGTTGTCAAATCAAAAGATTGGCAAAATGGCACACTTCTTTTCCGGGCATCATGACAAATAATGGCCCAAGCATCCAAGTGTAGAAATGATGAAAAGTGACTCCAAAAGACTTAGTTTCTTAGTTACATCTGTAAAGCTTGCCTCACTCTGTGCATACACACCAAAACATCAACTTGCGAACTTGAAATTTAGGCATTACAAGTGTGTCTTCAGAGTCAGAGCACTCCAAAGTTGGCACTCTCCTGTAGCCATATTGAGCCTTTAGACTTCAAGGTAACAAACCTCAACACGCACACAATTCCTATACAAGAATACTTGAAGACAGGTTTTTCAACGACGCTGAATGATTGTAAACCTCCGAATGCAAAAACCATGACATTCAATGCAAATCGTGTCTCAAATATGTTGTAATGTGTATAAAAGTCATGGCACTTGAAAGCTCGAGGCCTCTGTTGAGAGGCCCATTTTGCGTTGCCATGGTGGTGAATGGTGTGAAATGGTGACACTTGTGGTGAATAGGGCAGAGAGCTCGCCGTCTTTGCCGTGGTTTGTGGCATTATGTGGGGAGACATTTGGGAATGGTCCGTTGGTATAGCGTGCCAAATGGCATGGCAAGGGCGGCGCGATCAGGTGTTTTGGGCGTGCACAAACAGATTGTTTCGGGAAAATTGGCCATGGTGGTGAATGGTGTGAAATGGTGACACTTGCGGTGAATAGGGCAGGGTTTTCGCCGTCTTTGCCATTGTTTGTTGAATTATGTTGAGAAGCATGTAGGGATTGTTTGTGAATCTAGCGTGGCAAGTGGCACGGCAAGCGCGGCGAGAGCAGGTATTTTGATTGTGCAAAAGAGGTGTGTTTCGGAGAAATCGACCAGGGTGGTGAATGGTGTCAAACATTGACACTTGTGATGAATAGGAAAGGGAGCTTGCCGTCTTTGCCATTGTTTGTGGCACCATGTGGGGACACGTTTGGGCATGGTCTCTGCGTACAGCGTGACAAACGGCACGACAAGGGCAGCGAGATCACGTATTTGGAACGTCAACGAGGGGCTGATTCGGAGAACCGGCCTTGCCGGTGAATGGCGTGAAATGGTGATACTTGTCGTGAATAAAGTAGAGAACTCGCCGTCTGCGGAGGTGTTTTTGGCCTCATGTGGAGACAGTTTTGGGGATGGCCGGCGAATATTGGGTGCCGAATCACACGGCAAAGGCGAAATCAGGTGTTTTGAATGTGCAAGATGCGGGTGTTTGGGGGAAATCAGCCTTGGCGGTGAATAGTGTGAGATTGCGACACTTGTGGTGAATAGGGCAGCATGCTCGCCGTCTTTGCCGTTGTTTGTGGCATCATGTTGGCACACGTCTGGGGATGGTTTGTGAACAAAACGTGCGACAGCCCGCAACAAAGGCATCAAGAGCCGGTGCTTTGAACGATCAGGCAGCGGGTGTTTCGGAGAAATTGGCCATGGCGGTGAATAGTGTGAAATGGTGACATTTGTGGTGAATAGGGCCGGGCAGGGCTGGGTATTTCCCATGGGTGGCGCACAGGTACTCTTCGAAGTGCTCATGATCGCAAATTTGCTGTTGCTATTTCGTTTGCTATGTCAATGTAGGTTAGGCTTTCTTAGCGCTTCTATCGCAGTCCTTCCCCTTTCAAACTGAAATGTCAGACCGATAAAACAAATGAACCGCAGAGCACCACATGCCTACCTACTTTATTTGAGTTGGACAAGTCCTGACAGTTCGAAACTAGGATAAAAAGCATTAAACAGCCGGAATTCTCATCACTGTTCCGGTCAATTTAATACTTCATAATTATAGTATTAAGATTTCGCATCAAGATACGCAGAATTTCGAAGTCTATACTTTTAAAATGACAATGGTGGTCGCCTCCGGCGGGTCGCGCCGGGCGGAACCGTTTTGTAACCGTCCGGAAAACCACCAGTTACGGGTATTTGTAAAAGCCGGGCTAACCCCATCGGCAGCGCTGGGTTCCCAGCAGCTCCTGCCGACAAATTTTGCATCAGTGAGTGCGCTCATGCAGGGAGCTGTCAATTTGGAGGTGATTAAGCAGGCAGCAGTGCATGGTGGAGGTATGGTGCACTTCTCATGGGTGTTGCTAGGTGCTTAGGTGATCACAGAGGCTGCTGCGAGATAGAGGAGTGGAGCACTTCTTGCGGGTGCTGCCGGCTGCTCAGGTATGCACTTCTCCCAGGGCTTGCGGTGCATGATTGAGGTGTGGCGCACTTCTTGCGGGCGTTGCAGGCCGTCCGGGCAAGCACTTCTCCTAGGGCTTGCGATGCATGATTGAGGGTTGGCCCACTTCTTGCAGGTGTTGCTGGCTGCCCAGGTTTGCATTTCTCCTAGGGCTTACGGTTAAGCCACTGCTTGCGTCTGACCCTACTCAGGTGGGAGACCCCCGTGGTTGGGCCACTGCCTGACCTTGACCCTACATGCGTGGGAGACCCCCGAGGTTGGTCCACTACCTGTCCCTGACCCTAATCGGGTGGGTGACCCCCGAGGTTGGGCCACTACCTGTCCGTGACCCTACTAGGGTGGGTGACCCCTTGTCATGCTCTGCTGTACTAGGTTTCGACTAACCACATTCCAGATGAGGCCTACGCCTTTCCAGACCGCGCTCAAGGCATTCAAGACCAAGCCCAAGGCCTTCAAGACCAAGCCCAAGGCCTTCAAAACCGGGTCCAAGGCATTTCTGACCCAGCCCAAGGCATTGCCGGCCAAGTCCAAGGACCAGCTAAGGCATTGGAGGTACATGCATCGCAGGTACACGGATCTGAGGCACTTGTATTGGAGGTACACCCATCGGAGGTACACCCATCGGAGCTTTACTTACCAAAAGTACACGGATCGGAGGTGTACAAATCAGAGTTACTTTCGTCGGAGGTGCTCCGACCGCAAGTACACCCATCGGAGGTACATAGATGAGAGGTACTCACAATCTAGGACTACTCATCGGAAGTGCACCCATCGCAGGTACACGCATCGAATGTACACCCATCGGAGGTAGACCCATCGGCGGTAGACCCATCCTTGATACACGTATGGGGAGTACTGCCATCAGAGGTACACGGATGGTGGGTACACCCATCGGAGATCCACCTGTCGGAAGTAAGTCTACCCATCGGAGGTACTGCCGTCGAACGCACACCCGTCGATGGTGCACGCAGCGGAGGTGCACCCATGGAACATACACAGATCAAATGTACTCCCATCGGAGGCACACGCATTCGAGGTACACCCATCGGGGGTACCTACACCCATCAAAGGTACACCCATCGCATGTACTCACATCGTAGGTACATCCATGAAAGGTACACTGGGGGTGCTTCGGAGGTACACTCATCAAGGTCCACCATCGTCGGAGGTACACCCATTGGACATATACTCATCGAAGGTACACAAATCGGAGACAGACCCATCAGGGGTATACGGATCGAGGCAACGTGGGCCGTGTGACCGGTGTCCAAAATGTTGGCGGTCTAAGCCTTGTGCGCGATGTGGGTAGTCTGTGCGGTGTAGACGATGTGCGCAAACGGGGACGGTGTGGTGAGCGTTGTGAGCACTGCGAGCGGCGTGCACAATGTGGGCTCTGTATGCCAGGCGTGCAAAATGTCGACGGTATGGTCGGTGCGGGCGGTGTGTGCAATGTGGTCCGTATGAAGCATGTCTCTAATGTGGGCTATGTACCATCTCTGAGCGGTGTAAGTAGTGTGCGCAATGTGCAAGATGTGGATAGTTTGAGGGCAATGTGGGTTGTTTGGGCGGTGTGCACAATGTGGGCAGTGTGAGCCACATATGCAATGTGGGCAGCGCAGGCAGTGTAAGTGATGTATGCACTGCGGGCAATGTGGGCTGTGCGGGCAGTGTGATTGGTGTGTCCATTGAGCACGATGCGGACAATGTAGGCAGTGTGGGCGGTGTGCGCAATGTTGGTAGTACGTGTCGTGTAGACTGTTTGGCTTGGTCGTTAAAAGCCAACCACGACTTGTGGCTCCTTAGAGTTGCGATAAGCTAGCACAGGGGTGACAGAGGGTTGGGAGATGGTGGGAAGAAGGTGGGAGAGGGTTGGCACAGAGTGGGAGAGGGGTGGAATAGGGTTGGAGGAGGGTAAGGAGAAGATTGCAGAAAGCACAAGCAAGCCCATCATCAATCAATGGTGTTTTCCTACACCACCCATGGCCATGCAGCACGGCTTAGGGTACATTTCAATTTGTGGATTGTATTTGGTATTAGCAGGGCGGGTATGTACCGAAAGAAAACAGACATCGAGGATGCGTATCCATCCAGCTGTGGATACCGGTATGTACCGAGATAAAATAGACACTCAGAAAGTGTATCCATCCAGCTATGGATGAATGTATGTACCGAGATAAAACAGACACTCAAAAGGCGTAGTAGGTTGAGGTATTACAAGTCAACATACATGACATTGCAGTACGCATAGGCATTGTGTGCATTGCAGGTGAAAAACCCACCCCGTCTATGCCAGTCTACATTTTCTGCGGATAACAGTTGCCTCAACTTTTGCCGCGCGTAGCGCGGGCAAGGAGTCTAGTTCATTTTTGTAATGGGAAAAAATCTGAGTCGCCTGCACTATTTCAGTAGTCGCGCGTGATTGGACAGGCGCCTGCCACCACCACGTTTACCTCTATTACCAATGTTTTGACAGGACTAACCGCCAACTGCCGGCAACAAAATTTTTAACAAGCCGGCAACATAAGATCTGTCTTCAAGCTCTTGGTGCTCCTGTCCCTACCCTTCTCCCGCGCGCCAGTCTCACTAGCCAGGTAGTCTCACGGGCGATGTTTTCCCTTGGCCAGAGTTTTTTGCGCAATGGTTCGTTCTGCTGTCGATGACCACAGTTTTTTTGTCGCCGACTAAAGTTTTTTGTGCGATGGTTCGTTCCTTCGTTGCGATGGTTCGTTCCTTGGTTCGTTCGTTCAATTTTTCCTTTACCACACGAGACGAAATTTTTACATACAACTGACTGCACCGCATCTTAGTCACGATTTACAGAATTTTTGTTTTTGATGTCTGTAAGGGGAATTCCATTTGTTGTTTTCGTTTTTTGAGGAATTTCAACATGGGTTCACCGGAATATTCCATACCACATGCACTGCTTTTGTGTATGAATCCACGATTTCAGTTTCCAGTGTGGTACGCAATTTGCTTTGTGCTCCATTTTACTGTCACATTACAGAAATTGCCTAACGACGGCGTCCAGCTCCAACTTCCAGGTCAACGCGGATAAGGGGGGGGGGGGAGAGAACGGGCGCAACGCGCCTGGAAGAAAAAAATTTTGGGCTAAAAAATGGGGGGGAGGCGGGCACAAAGCGCCCGAAGAAAAATTCTCCACTAAGTTTGGTAATGTCCCGGGAAAAAGTCTCGTAATGTCCCAAATGGCTTGATTTTGTCCGGGTCATTGCACATTTTATTGTACCGGTCCATTGCCCGTGCCGTTATTGGAGGGAGGGAGTGGGTGCCCAAGGCACCGAGGCAAAAACTCAAAGAAAATGCTGTATTTCATTCTACGATCCCCCGCTTATAATTTTGCATTTTACATTTTGCATTCTTGGGCTTCATTTTCCGTTTTCGTGCTCCTCTAATTCACTTAGGACCTTTCGTAGTTGAGCATGAGTTGAGCATCATCTGGGCATGACTTGGGCACAATTTGAGCGGTCGTGTTCAACATGGTTTGGGCATGAATTAGTTCACGAGCCACAACTCATTAAACATGGCAATTTGCTGTCGTGACACTAGTGCAAAACAAAAAACGGATCCAATTCAGCCTGAATTTCCGCGATAAGGTGTTGCACGGCTAGGAAGTAAGAAAGCCAACTCCGAAGACTTGAAACCCGCACGTATGCCGGGCACACCATCCTTAGTCCCGAATGAATTTTCGTGCGTGTCACGCATCCACTATCCACCTCCTAAATGGTGAATTTTGCAATTATTCGGGTATGGAGAACGAATGTAGCAAAACAAACATGCACCAAATACATCTTATTTTCACTGAGTTTTTAAAACACCACATGACCACCCACACAAATTCCCACGTGTGAAGGACCCGTTGTGCGTCACTTTTGTTCGGCAAACTTTGTTAGGTGCACATGTGGTTTAGAAACTTAGTTTGCATGGAGGTAAATATGGAGGTGTGAAATGCAAATGGATCCAACTTTGTGACTTGAACTATGTATGGTTCGCCGTCACCTTTAACGTTGCGTTACGTCTCAGTTTGGCGCTTCCGTGATTGTGTGCAATTTACGACATACAATGTTCAAAATCTGGCGAAAATCACGAGCAAGCAAAGACGGTGTTTCAACGATACACATGCCATGGCGAGGCATGATACTGCACCGAAACGAGGACATAAACAATCAGTGACCTTTCGCAATACCACGATGAGAGCGCTATCAGCGCGCGTATTCATCGTCTTTCGTGGTTCCATCAATTTTTTCGAGACAAGGTTGCCAATTCGGGACACGGAGTATAATGGTGTGCACCTCATGGAAACTTACACTAGCAGCACCAATTTGTCCCGAGGTATCAACGGGGGTTGTGCGCACATGGACGCATGCAAACATGTTTCAAGATCTTTGCAAAGGGAACAACCTAACACGGCACGTGTGGGCGATGGGTTTTTGATAATTGATCATCCTTAGGAGTGAGCGAAATGACCAGATGCTGTGGAATACGCATTACGAATTTACATGTTGTAGGTTGTGTTTGTGTTGAGCCTTTGTTGCTCGTCGCAATGGCACGGCCTGCTGCCACCGTGCAGCGCAGCGGGGGCCCGGACTTGCACCCATTCTCCGCATATTGCACCACAAAGGCAGCGACGCATGACCTCAAGTACGGCCTTGTCGACACCGAGGTCAAAAAGAGCATGAGTAGCGGATGGAGAAGTAATGTGCCGGACACAGAAGATGCCATGCCCGAATGTGTGGAGGATGCAAGACCCACATCCCACGCAGTGCATGCCCGCGCATGCGCTGTCGGTGGCAAGCTAGACGAAGACCAAATTGGCGTTGATGATTTGGAGCATTTTAGGTTTGATTGTGCAACCGTGTCGACTTCTCACGTTTGCCACAAAGACGTCACACACTGCGGTAAGGAATCGCTCTAGGGTTGAGGCGCACTAGGATTCTTTGTAAAACTCGGAGTCAAGTGCCCGCTTAATGAGGGAGAGGATCAAGTCATCACCCCCCGAACATTTGGTTAGAACGAAAGTGGCGGGTCCATCCCCATCAATATGTATGAGGAGTTGTCAAGTTCCCAAATTCCTTTTGAAAGCGTGAGGGCACGGCGACCGCCGTCGGTTGGTTACTAAGCGCTGTTACGTGCTACGGGCCCTACATGCACCATTGAAGTCATGACGTTAGCGGTGGGGCGTCTCTACAGTGACATCCCCTACATATTCGTGTCACACCCTTGCGTTGTTGCATTTTTATGCGTGCTTGTCTAGATGTGTGTGGCTAATGGCTAATGGCTAATCCCGTGAGCTCTCTCTTTCGGCCAGTTGTGGGGCATCTTCTTTGTTTGGTACCACAATTTCTGTACATTAGTGTTATGTTTGCATGTGAGTGGGGCTATGGCCGTTAATACCACTCGTTCTGTGTTCCTATTACCCACATGCCCTACCATGTCTTCGTTCCCTCACAAATGGAGCATGGTCCTTCCTCCTTGCTTGGTTGTACACTCATTCGTTTCTAGTTTTGTTGATTGTGTTACCATCCGGAGTACCTATGTGGGGCCATTTTATGCTGATTTCATGCCGTTTTTGTGATTGGTACCCCAAGATGGTATACGACGGATCGCCCTTTGGTGCAGTAACTTGCCCCTCACAGAAGTCGGCGATGTAAGTGAGACGTCACACGAAGGTGCTCGGTGATGGAGAGGGAAAACATGGGTGAACCCAAGTTGCCGCGAGTCTAGAGCACCATTCGTCTATCGTAAAATCATAATCAGATATCTTTGTACACCACACGCCGCCACTATTTCTTCCCCCAAAGTTGCCTCCCATGATGACTTCACCCTGCATGTGTATTGGTGATACACACTTTCGCTCAGTGATGTGAATGCTTGAATCAACGCAATTTTTTAGAATTGAGACTTAATACCGACATTCTCTTTGTTGTGGCCGATCTTTTTTCTTTCTGCATTGTTGCATGTGTGTGTGTGCGCGCGCGTGTGTGTGTGTGTGCACGTGCGCATTAGTTATCAAGTATATTTGTGGGTCTAGCCGAACATGTGAACACGAGCATTTTCCAAAGACCTCGAGTGGGGCTTATTTCTCCCTTGTCTGATTCCATCCTCATGAGGGCCCATCAATCGGGGCCAAGGGTAGCGCTGAATTCTCTTCTAGTTGTTGCAACTAGACAACACCATTGGACGACCCCAAAACCTTCAATATGATCAATAGTATCCCACAGGGTCTATCTATGCTCATGGGAAAAGCACTTAAACCGTACAAGGCTGACGACCCAATAAGTAGATCCTTTGCTCCAACTCCGGGGAACGCCGGGAGGGCCAACTAGTGCCTGACCCTTCCTGGCCATTGTTTCAGAATACTGGCAACCTATGCGACGATTGGTGGGAGGGTATTTTGAAGAAGGTAAGATTTTGCCCATTATTCTAGCTCTATTGGTCAATGGACACGACAAGTGGGCCAAAAATTCACCATGTGGCGCGTTGGTATGGCATCAAACGTAGAAACACAAGCAGAAAAAGGTTCAACCGCGCACACCACACGCCTGTCGATCATGGATGCGAACGGGAGAGCTTTTTTGCTAAGAGCAGAATGATTGAGCGTTCTTAGGGACTCCGGAACAACGCGAGCACCATGGAGAGCCCATAGGTGGCTGAAATACCTCCCGTGTTTAATGCCCACACCACCCCTGTAGGGCCTGTCCTCCAGGAGACTCTTTTTATGCTCTACTGAGGGTGGCAACCCCCACTCCCCTTCTCGGGGGGGGGGGGGGGCAGTGCAAAGTGTAGCCCATGCGAACAATGAGTTGCATTGGTTGTGCACTCTTGACGGGATACGTAACCAGAATAGGCAATAGGCTTCACAACATCTCCGTCCACACCCCAACACCCCCTTGCTCCACTTGCTTATTGAACTTGAAGGGGTTGTGATGGCATGACGCCTGAGTGGATTGCTGTGTGAAACTGGCGGCGCCTGGGCCCCTACTCTTGTCATTCCCATAAACCCTTTCCTCGGTAGGTGGCGGCACCCCTTCTGCCCATTGCTCTACAGTGTGCATTTGGCCTCTGCATTTGTGGCTGAAAAGGACCGCTTGAAGAAATTTTCCACCGGCTATGTGGCAAACCACCGTGACACGCTCTTAGGTGCCTCCCAGCCCTTCCCTTGATGCCCCTGTGGATAACCTCCCGCCCCACTCCGCCCCACCCGTTGTGTAAATGATTGTGCATGTGAGGCCGGTCAGCGCTGGACGGGGAGTGGACGCCACGGGGGCAGAATGCTGCAATTGTGAGACATTGTTTGAGAGGTCTTTGACACTACTGAGAGGTTCGAAACAAGCCTCCAATCTGTGCTGGTGGAGGAGTCTCACTTCTGGCCCTCTGCACAGCCGTTGTCATGCAGTACTGAGGCTAGGCAATGTGGTGTGTGGTGTGGTGTGGTGTGACGCCATGTGACATGATACAGTAAGATGTGAGGTGAGGTGGTGTGATGTGTTGTGTGACGCGATGCTTGAACCCGAGCGAACCAGCCCTGAAGCTCTTGGACGGCTTTGTGGGACAAGGTCATTCTTCCCTTTCCAGTTCTATCCACACTGTCTGTCTACCAGACTTGCACATGGTTGTCTGTCATTGTACCGGTTTCCCCCTCTGTGTAAGCCGCTTGTATCTACCACCACCTTAGGGATGAGTCCGCATCACATCACGTCACACCACACTACACCGCACCACATCACATCACATCACATCACATCACATCACATCACATCACATCACATCACATCACATCACATCACATCACATCACATCACATCACATCACATCACATCACATCACATCACATCACATCACATCACATCACATCACATCACATCACATCACATCACATCACATCACATCATATCACATCACATCACATCACGTCACACCACACTACACCGCACCACATCACATCACGTCACACCACACTACACCGCACCACATCACATCACATCACATCACATCACATCACATCACATCACATCACATCACATCACATCACATCACATCACATCACATCACATCACATCACATCACATCACACTACACCGCACCACATCACATCACATCACATCACATCACATCACATCACATCACATCACATCACATCACATCACATCACATCACATCACATCACATCACATCACATCACATCACGTCACACCACACTACACCGCACCACATCACATCACATCACATCACATCACATCACATCACATCACATCACATCACATCACATCACATCACATCACATCACATCACATCACATCACATCACATCACATCACATCACATCACATCACATCACATCACATCACATCACATCACATCACATCATATCACATCACATCACATCACGTCACACCACACTACACCGCACCACATCACATCACATCACATCACATCACATCACATCACATCACATCACATCACATCACATCACATCACATCATATCACATCACATCACATCACATCACATCACATCACATCACATCACATCACATCACATCATATCACATCACGTCACATCACTGTTAACCCTGACACATCCATTGCCCGTCGCCGCAGCCCTGGCACATCCTTTGCTCCCTCCTACCAGCCGGTGACAGAGAACCGACGGGAGTGACCGACAGGAGGTCACGTGGAGGACGGTCTATCGCCAGTCTGTCGTGTTGCGTGTTGTGGCTTGGGTATCCTTTGCTTCTCGCCTGCTTGCTTCTCTCACGAGGATTGCAAATGGAGGAATGGTGGGCGATGGGGGGATGCGGCCACAGGGTGCGGTTGCAGAGGCGTCTGGGACGCAAAGTCTGCCAGGTACAAACCGTTGGAAGGCCGTTGGACCGCAGAAGCGGTTGGTAAGGCTGACCAGCACCTCAAAGGGCGCAAAGGGGGGACCCCCCGTCTAGAGCAAGGGCATTAGGTGGGAGAGGCCGGTCCTCCCCCCCTCTCATGCTTGAAAGAAGATCTGAGTGCATGCAGCTGCGAAGGTGGCATGTGCATTTATCTTATGTCTTCTATGAGCTTGCTTCTTTGGAAATTTTGGGGAAATTTTGGGGAATTTTCCAAAATTTTTCCAAGAAATTTTAAATTTTTTCAACAAAATTCCAAAACATTCTCCAAAAAATTTCCAAAGAACTATGGGCTTATGCACCAATGGTAAGGAAGGACAGTTTCTTCTGAATACGCATGAGCTCCCTGGGCAGGGTGTGTGTGTCCACCGCCCTTAATCGGCTGCCAAGCATCAACCGTTGCGGCGCGCCACTCATGGGTGGCACCTGCTAATCCGAACACTCTTGGCCCTGTGTTGCACAGCGCCCATCAGTGGTGGCTAGCACTCGCCGCACCTGTTCCGCACTTTGACCGGAAGTGAGGCCCGCTGCCATCTCCAGGGAAGTGGAAGCCATGGGGTGTGGTAGGCAATGGCAGTGGCAATGGCAGTGGCGGTGGCAGTGGCAGGCACACGCGGTGGCAGTGGCAAGCGACAAGGGCTGACTGTCAAGGACCCGCATATCACGAATCTGTGAATCTTGGACTTGGGGAATTTGGGGATTTTGGAATCTTGGATCTGTGATGCTGTGAATGTGGGGATACGCGACGCTGCAGCTCTTTGGGTTCATGAGCCTGGGAATGTCCGAATCTGGGAATGTCTGAATCTGTGCAGACGACATGTCGCCGGGGGTCACTGAGAACGCATTGGTGTGGGAGGGCTGCCACAGCTCTCTGCTTCTTGCACATGGCCCCCGCTTGTGCCACAGAACACGAGAGCCCCGATTTCACCACCACTTACCAAGAACACTTCGTACGCGCAGGCCTGCCTGACAGTGGAGGCTGCAGAGCGACAGGCCTTGCGTACATAGACGCCCTGCTGAAGCAGCTCAAGGAGGTCTGTTTGCGCATCTTTACGCCTCCCGAACACACCGACCCCGCTCCCCGTCTGCATTTGGAGTCCACTACTCCACCAACATGCCTCCCCCCTCCCCCTCCGCTTGCGCAGCCTTGTGGAATCTGACTGTTTCTTTTGTGACCGCCATTTTTCGATCAAGAACGTAAGATGACACGGATGTGAGCCCATTATAATGGGAGACAGGGCTTTTCTAGAGAGATAGCTTTGGACTTTTTGTTTTATCGAATCTCCTGGACTACCGCAAGCATTTAAGCGCCAACCGCTGCTGTGCACTGCTTACTGCTGCTGGCTTGCCCCTAGCTGCTGAGGGTAGACCTCCGACCGCTGATGGGTATCCGCCAGTGAAACATCTGCTTGTCATGTACGCACCAATTTTTCTCTGCATAGGATCCCCATCTGCAAGTAGTTTTTTACTGATGTTGCCTGTGATTGTGCAAGAGGGCAGCATGCGGAAGAGAGGTTGTGTTGCCTACCAAGCCTCTTGCGATTGCTATTCATTGTCAATTAGCATCATGAGGATACTGGAGCTACTATATGTTGTTCAAGGCTGCCAACTATTTCTGATACTTGAAATGTCGGGGATTTCAGGTCATTTTCAGTGAAATGAGCTTGGGATGACTCTTGCCAATCACATTGAGATGGGACAGGGTGAATCAATAATCCGTGGCGAAAATTGCTTGCATTTGCTGGGCTTCGGCTTATGTTGACAGAAACGCGACAAGAAAATTGCTCCCCGAACCCCCTACCGGGTCGTGTCAGCGGCTGGGTGAGGGTTGTGGCGCGGACGCCCATTTGCCAGAGGATTGTTCATCCTGCTCCTCTTTAGGTTGCTGTGGGGCCTGCTAGAATGCCAACTCTTTTTGTGGGGGGGGGGGTCCGGCCCGACATGTAAGCCTTCCTAGAATCACACATCGATGGCTCCAGCGCTCGGTGGCATGCAAATGGGGGCATACGGACCAAGGGACCAAGACAATAGGCTCGTGCCCAGTAGGACACGGCGATGGTGGGATACCCTGGGAATACAAAGTAGAGAGGTGGTGCACACACACCCCAGGACCCCCCAATACACACTAATGGTTAACAATGAGGAACAACCAAGGTGTTCAATGATTTCAATTGTCTTACACTGCTGGCTGGGTGCCTTTGCTCGTTCAGTTGTGTGTCTGCTGGAATCTGCTGTTTTTCATTTGTGGTGAATGGTAAAAGGGGACTTTGCCACCCAGGCTTTTGCATATGTCTCTGGGACGTCCGATTTGGTGCCAACGCGGAGCGTTTTCAGGGGTCGGTGCCATTGTCGCCCCATTTGTGCCCACTGAGTGTCCCGAAGGGGGGGGGTATGTGGGGTATATTCGGAGAGCCCTTGAAAAGGGCTATTTGGAACACCCTTTTTTGGGATGTGTCCAAGTGGCTGGAAGGTGCATATAGGTCTTCAGGCAGCCAACTGGACCATCAGCGGAAGCCTGTTTTGATCAGAGATGAGAAAATAAAGTGGTTGGATTTTGGCAAGACACCTGACCCTGAAAACCCTGAGGCCCATCCCAGTCTTGTCTGGGTGAAGTCAGGGTACAGTGAGGCCATTCCATGGCGCAAGGTCCAGCTCACCAAACAGCGGAATGTGGACCTCACAACTGACGGCCTATGGGCCATGCCCCTGAACACAGGGTGGGTGCCAGTGAAGGCACGCAGGCTGCAGGATTGGGAAAAATTGAAGAGATATGTTCCCAATCACAAGCATGGGGATGTATGCCCCAATGGAGTCCCAGCCCTTGTGGAAAGGGGCAACAATGAGAAAGAATCCGATTTGGAATAATGAGTCATCCTTGGAACATTGCCTGTGCCCTGTGCGTTGTCCCGTTTACAGCTCCGTGCTCAAAATTGTGACCATGTACCCCCCCCCAAACCCATACATTTCTGAAACGGCGTTTTCGCACAGATTTCAAAAAGCATACACATACCCCCCCCCCCTCCCCCGAGGTAACGACATTTTGGTGCATTAGACCAAAAGTTGAGAAAACCCTGCCAAAATGCGAATTTGCTCCGTGTTGGCACCTTCTGGATGTCCCAGAGAGATATTCAAAATGCAAAGAAGAAAACAGGGAACTCCAAATTGCCCCCGAACCCTGAAAAAAAAAAATTATCAACCCCCTTGGACCGCCTGCCCACGCCGCAGTGGTTGGACTCAGGCTATTGCTTACTGTGGCGGACACCCAACGTCGGGAGGAGGGTCAGAGGTTGCAGCCCCTTTCCGAACTTCACCCTGGTTCCCTGATGTCCTCTAGAATGGGCATTCAGCAGGACAATCTTGTTCCTTTGTTGTTGCTCATGAGCGAGCTCTCTAAAACCACCTTCTTCTTTGCCTGGTGATGGTGGGGCAGGAAATGTTTCAGCCCAAGCTGTGGAGCAAGAGAAACACACACAGGGGGGGGGGCAACTATTGGGCGCCGCTGACACGCAAACGGCACACCATGCCACATTCAGCACAGTCCCAACACGCCAACTACTGGGCTCCGCGAACGCGGAAACGACACCAGCAAGAGCACTGGCCGCAGCGGCCGACAGAAAGTAGCGACCCGACGCAACATGCAAAGGGAAGAACGGGTGACCGTCCAGGGCCCCGTAAAGGAGCAACAACCAGACGGAATGTCACACAGGGGGGGGGGGGTTGGTTCCAGACCCCAACCAGGCTATTGCTTGATGACTCGGGGGCTGGCCAGCCGCGGCCAACCCACCTCCCCATCCACATCAGAAGAAATTCCCTCAGGGAAAAAATGAAATTTCCTCCAGAGGCCAGAAATTTGAGGCCGATTTTAGGTACACAAACTTTTTGGGCCCCAGTGCCCCCTGCATTGCGAATCAATTTGCTTCTCACCCAACGGGTCAAAACTATTTTCCAACCCCCGCTGGTCAACCGCCATCCTCCAACAGTTGATGGTCAACCAACGACCAGCTGACGGTTGGTGGCAATTGTCTCAAGGCAGTCTATGCTAAAATGGAATTTTTCGTACGTCCACTGCTTTACACTGTATTTTCTTTTTCAGGCCCTTTTTGAAGGGGCTGAAGCAGCACCTGTGGGAAAAAGACCCACCCTCACCTACCAAAAACACACCTCTCCACCATCACCCCCAAAAGTACCGACTGGCACACTTACTGAGCCTACATGGCAACCCCCCCAAACCCAACACATGGTTGCCCACCAAGTTGCACTCTGTGACCACGGAAATCCGCACACACGTTTGCACACATATTTGCACACACACTTACACGTGCAATCCCTGATACTTGGCCCACATGTTTGCACTGCGCAGAGGTTTGGACAGAACGTATTCCGCCATCTCACGCTGCTGTTTCGGAGACTGGATGCAAACAACAGTGGCAAAGTGAGCGTGCACGAGCTGTTGCGTGGACTCAGGGAATATGATGTGCAGCTGTCTCCTGACGAGGTGCATTCTGGCCGGCCTTGCTGTTGGATATGCTTCAGAGCAAAGTAACGGCGGATCTCTTAAATGACTAAAATGTGTACAGTGCCGTGCAAACTGTGACCAACCCTCTTTCTACCCCCTGTGCCCTTGTCTAAGCTACAGTGGGCGTAGGGACCGTATTAATTCCGTACCTAATTGAATTCGGTACGAACTGTAGTGCAACTGCATAAGACATGGTTTTGGTGACAAATCTGCCAATTTCATGGAGTCATGGACACACTTGTTGTGATTGTTTGCCCACTTGAACCCACACAGCTCTGATTTCGGGGATATTTGTGCATTATCTTCCCCTTTCTTGCATCAGCACGTGTGTGCGGTAGTTATATGTGTCGCGCGTAAGCTACGGCTTTGTCTAAGCTACAGTAGGCGTAGGGACCGTATTAATTCCGTACTTTTGCGTAGCTTAGACAACGGGGGGGGCGGGGTACAGCTCCAAATACCTTCTTCATCAGAGGGACTCCCGAACATAAAGTGGAAAGGCTGTGATAGGGTTGTGGAAATGTTGTGGAGAGGTTGTAGAGTTGTCATAGAGAGGTTGTGGAGAGGTTTTGCAGAGGTTCTAGAGAGGTGGAGAGGTGCTGGAGAGGGTACAGAGAAGTTGTGGAGAGGTTGTTTGTGGCGAGGTTATGGAAGGTTGTGGAGGTGTAGAGAGGTTGTGGGGATGTTCTAGAGAGGTTCTGGAGATGGAGAAGGTGTGTGCAGATGTTTTCGGGAGGTTTTGGAGGTTGCAGAAATGTTAACGAGAGGTTGTGGAGATATTGTGGAAATGTTATAGAGAGTTTGTAAAGAGGCTTTTGAGAGGTCATAGAGAGATTGCGGAGACGCTGCTGACAGGTGGTGGTAACGACGAAGCCGGAGAGGAGATTTGCACCAATGGTCGCCCTGAGGTGGCGGGCTGTCTGATGCCATCGTGGTCTTCTGTCATCTCCAGGCGGCTGAGATGGTGGCTGCTTTGGATCAGGACGGTGATGGATGCATCAGTGCCTCAGAATTTATGGAGCTTGCCCGCCCGAGGCTCAATGAGCGGCGTGCTGCTCTTGTGCAGCAGGCGTTCAAGTGTCTGGACCGGGACGGCGATGGCATAGTCACCATCCGAGATATCGCGGCCAAGTTTGATTCCACAGGATTGCCAGGTGTGCTCCTGCCGCTTTCCTCCCTGTTGAACGCACGGGAACACGGCAGAGGTTGCCACTGCACTGCAGAGGTGGATCCCAAAAAGTGCTTGACGACTTGCGCTCGAACCTGAGGACCCAGGCTTTGGGACGGTGCATTCATTGAAGCACTTCTTGCGATGGACGGCGGTTCAGGGGTAGTTGGCGTGCTTTTGCTGGTTGTTGTGTCGACAGGGATGCTTGATTTGCGACAATGAGGACCGCTTTGCTAAGAGCTCGGTGTTAGGGATCAGACATGCCACTAGCGTGCGGCAGGCAATCTGGGTCACCCGGTAGTACTTGCCCCAGTCACATCCAGAAGCAAGTAGGAACCTGTTGCATCCGGTGCATCAGGGATGTTCATCAGAATGTGTCAAAATTTTTGGTGGCGATGGGGGGGGGGGGATCAAGTCGTCCACACTCTGTTGCACATCTTTTTCCGGACCAAAAGGCGCCTCTGGTACCACTGATGATCTTGTTTTGCTGAGCTTGCGTGCTTGCCCGTCGTAGCGCACAACCCACAAGACTTTGTATGTGGGGGGGGGGGGCTATCTGTCACTCAGTAACAGATGGAGAGTGACAGGTGGGAATGGCAAGTGGGGAGAGTGACATATATCTTGGCATAGATGGGGGAAACTGGGGCGCCGAAGGCGCCGGAAAGTTTGTTGTGGCCTGCCGAAGGGGAAGAAATTTTTTTACCGCATGTGTCTGTGTGTGCCAGGGGTGGATATAATCGTGACGACATTACCAAGGTGCGGGTGGGGGTGGGGGCCTGTTGAGCCAGGAGGCAGTGATGACGGAATGACCATTACAATTTGCTCCTTTTACAGCTTTACAGGCACAGATGATTCGGAATTGCAAGCCATTTTGGCAAAATGTGTCAAGAAAGGATTGCACTGTATGGACTGTCTTCATGGGATACACCAACCCGTGTGCAATGTATTGTCTTGTGTTCAGTGTTGGTGGATTGGCCCAGTAGTACAATGGTATATGCATAGGCAATGGATTCATTTGTCCTGCTCAGGCACTGTTTTTGGCCATTAGTCCTCTTATAAAACTGCTGGCAAAACTGCTAGTTCAGTCAAACGGGTAAATCGTAATTGTAATCGTCATCGGGGGGCTGGGGGGGGGGACCCCCCCCCCACTATATCCACCCCTGGTGTGTGCTCGTATTTTTGTGGAAAGGTCTAATGGGGGTTGGAAAGGTCTAATGGGGGTGAGAGACACGAAACGAACTTGAACCCCCTGACCCGGCCTCCAAGTCGGCCCTTGGCTGCTGGCCCATCCATCTGTCACCTGTCACCCCTCCCTCGAGGGGGGAGGGGGTTGGTTAGCAGGAGGGGGACCACTTTGGCATC
Source organism: Eutreptiella sp. 'Long Island Sound 2002' (assembly GCA_964036045.1). Taxonomy (NCBI): domain Eukaryota; phylum Euglenozoa; class Euglenophyceae; order Eutreptiales; family Eutreptiaceae; genus Eutreptiella; species Eutreptiella sp. 'Long Island Sound 2002'. The sequence continues at coordinate 88,020,515 of OZ038384.1, forward strand.
CCTGCGGTGCATGGCCCAGGCCCGCTTGGTGGTCGCTGGCGTGGCAGACGCTAGTGACAAGACCGTCCGGGATTCGAGAAGTTGGCGTTGAGCACGCGGGCGTGAGGCCCGGGCCGTGTGTACGCAATGATGAGGGCGCCGGGGGCGGTTATGTGTAGGGCCTGTCCCCGACCCCCCCCCCCCCCCCGCCGCCGCCGCCGCAAGACCCCCGGACCGGGTTTTCACTCGGTCGCTGTGTTACACCGGGTGCCTTCGCCGGTGCAGTTGTGCGTCCGCCGGGATGACCTATTTGTTTCACTCGAGGTGAATGGGAAACGAGTCAAACATGCCAAAAGACGCCGAGCACGTTTCGCTCCCGCCCCCCCAGGCCTTTACTTGGTGGGGCTGGGGGCTGGGGGTGACCCCCCTGCCCTGGTGAGGGGATCTCAGTAGGATCCAGCCCCACATGCCGGTCAGCTCAGTAGGAAGGAGCCCCGCCCTATGGGCAACTGAGTAGGACCCAGCGCCATCCACGAGGTCCCTCACTAGGAACCCGCCCTGACCCCCCTCCCTAAGCAAAGGCCTGCGCCCCCCTCGCCTACGCCGGTGTCGGGGTCCACGACCGCACTGAAACACCCACGTGGACGAGGGGCACAGGCTGTCCCATCGGACGTTGCTGCGCCGTTGCAGACGTGCTGCGAGGGGCCAAAACTTCGACGGCCGCCCACTGGGAGTTCATGAAGCTTTGGGACCGTGACGACGACTGCTTCGTCTCTTTGAAGGAGGTTTGCTCTTGGCGCGTGTGGGTCGCGGGCGCGTGGGCCTGGGTCTGGGTCTGGGATTGCGTGTTGAGCAGGGCTGTCCGCGGGGGGCCAAGCGTTTTTTTCGAACGAAGTACTGTGTTTCTGTCCACGGGCCCTCTGGGCCACTGGGTGACCACCAACCCCCCGGCGTCAACGCAACTACGGGGACCTGTTCAGAAGAGTTTTCAATCGCTCGGCCCGCAGTAAAGAATAGGCCGAGCAACAGCAAACGCGCGCGCGCAACATGAGTACCAGGGGGGCACGCGCGCGCGGACATGTCTCCACTGTACTTCTGCGGTGCTTAGATATCTATCCTATCGATGAAGGGGGATCGAGGGGGGGGGGGATTTCGTGGCCCCTTAATTTCGCGTGGGAAATTTCGCGTTTCAAATTGACCGCGAAATTTACACTGCTCCGCGAATTTCTCGCACACCAGCAGTACACATTGTGGACTCTGGCGGGGGGTACCACACAAAATCCAGGGGGCTCCGCGAAATTTTTCGCGGCGAAATTTATCACCGCGAATTTGACTTGGCACGAACCCCCCCCCCCCCTCTGTCCGGGTGTGTAACCGCCAACTGCTGGTCATCGATGGCCCAGTGTTGTTCATTACGCACCGACTGCCATCGATGGCCGTCACGTTCGATGCCGGGCAGCAGCAGGGGGCCGTGCGGCATACGGCCCGCAGCAGGAGACTGTGCACGTGGGGGGGGCAGCGGGGAGCTGGACCACGGGGGAGCGGTTTGAGGGTCGGTCGGGGCCTCAGCCCCCAGCCCTTCCAAACCCTGAAGCCTACGCTCATTGTACGCAGCAGCTGTTCCCCCGCGCAGTAAATGCCTTCGTTCGAAGATGTTCGCAAGTGCACCGCACCGGCGGGAGCAGCGGGGCTTGCGGTGACTGTGAGAGGGGGCGGGGGGGGTTAGGGCAGTAGTGCAAATAGACGCATGAGTGATTGTTTCGCCCTCGGAGTGCTACCGGGGAGGGCGAATTTCGTGGGGTACAGTTTCCAAGGGGACAAAATACGCGTGAAGGTTTGTTGTGCAATACCGCCCCCCCCCCCCTTTTGAGGATTTCCGGGTCTCTGTTAGCCCGCCAGATTTAACCGGACTTGGGTTCGGCTGACCTATCGGCTCGGCGGACTTATCGGCTCGGCGGACCTTCGGCCGGCCGAAAGTCCGGCCGAAGGTACGGTTTAATCCGTCACCCCCCCTTGTACTATTACCCCCAAATACCAACCCCCCCCCCCTATTATTACTAACAAGACTCCGTCGCCTCCCCCCCCCCTTTTGGCATACTAAAAATTCCCCAACCCCCCGTTCCCCTCAACCCCCCCCCCCCGGCCCCCAAAGCCTACATGCAAAATGCCGAGCCGATCAGTACGCCGAGCCGATCAGTACGCCGAACCCCAGGTACGGTTTAATCCGGTGAGCTGTCTCTGTTTGCCCGTGTACCCCCCATGTGCCATCCTACTTTTTTTGCTTCAAATGCACAAGCGACCGAAGCAACGCCCAGCACCAGCGCCATCAGGCCGCGGGTAACACTCTCCCGCTGCACGGCTGCTGCCCGGAGGAGCTCTGGGACGTCCGGCGCCGCCAGTCGCCCGCGCCCATGCGGGCGCGTGTACCGGGACAAATCCACGTCTGTCGACCCACGCACGGAAGCGCTCCTCCCTCGCCTGTCCCTCCCCCCGGGTGCCACCGCCCCTGCATGGCATGAGACCACTCGAACGGCACAATTCCACGTGTTGCGAGGCACGCTCTCTGGCAGGACGGGCCTGGGCGTTTGTGAAGCCCCGGCCCTTCACCGGCCCACCTTTTGGACAGGCGCTGTCACCACCGGGGGGCGGCCGGGCCGGGTCCTTGTATGCGACCCCCCCCAGCCCCCCTCCCCCCCCCCCCCCGGGTTTTGAAAGATAGTGGTGCCGGGTCGGCCACCAACAAGTGTCCCTAGAGAAAACTGTCCGGCGCCGGGGGGTGGGTCGCATCAGGACCGGTTGTAGTCGCCCCCCCGTGGCTGTCACAGGAGCCCCTTCGCCGGCCCCCCCGGCTCTGATTTGGTGGGCTGGCACCCCAATCCCCCCCCCCCCCCACGTTGCCCGGCCAGGCCGGTTTAGTGGTTGTGGCGCTATGCCTGCACACCAGCGCCCATGGGATCGAACCCGCCTGCAGTCAAAGTTCATAACCGGCCAGGCTCAGTGGAGCATACAGTACACCCGATGAACGTAGCGGGCAGAGCGGCACCAGAAAGTGCAATAATGCGGTAGGGAGCGGCACCCGGATGGATGAGCCGTGATTTTGGGGATAGCGCAGTCCTCTCTCGACTGCGACCGCGGCTTCGGCTCACGGGGACCCGGGCGGATGTTGAGGGCAGGCCGTACCCTGGGCCCCGGACGCACTCGTCGGGGGTCGGAGCCGAGAGGCGTGGCGGGGGGACCAGGCCTTGGGCCTGCGCCCCACGTCCGTGTGGGGGAGAGGCCCGTAGCCCCTCCTCCTCCCACTTACCCACGTCCCGATGGACCCCGCCCCCCGATGGGAGGTCAGGGACCCCGAGCCGAGAGACGGCCGCGCCTGCGGTCAGGCAGGGGCGTCGCCACAGGCCCAGGGTGCCCCCTGGCCTGTCACTGTCGTTGCTGCCCCGCGGCTCGTGCCGAAGCGGGCGGCCCCCCGTCCCCAGGGGTTTGCTTGAAGGGGAGAGCGCTCTGGGGGCAAACTCAGGGCGGTTACAAAGCGGTTGGGGCGCGCTGTAAAATCGGTTGGGGGGCAGTCACTGGCGGTTGGAACCGGGTGGGGGTGGTATTGGGGTTGCGGATGTGCCTTCGGGTCGAGTTGAAGGAGGAGCCTGGGGGGGGGGGGGGGGCTCCCTTCAAGCAAAGCCCTGCCCGTCCCCCCCCGTGCCACTCCGGCCGTCGTGCCCGCAGTTTTCGGAGTATTATGAGGATCTCGGGGCGGCCATCGCCAACGACGATTATTTCGAGCTGATGATCCGCAACGCGTGGCACATGAGCGGCGGGGCGGGGGTCTGCGAGAACACCACGTGCCGGAGGGTGCTCGTGCTGCACTCCGGTGGGCAGGTGTGTGCAAGGGCTGTGCCGGGGGGTATGTGCGGGTGTTGTCGAGGGATGGCGGGGCCTCCGGCGCTCTGCTGGGCCCTCCGGAACGGTCGTGCGCGCATCTCATGCCGCCGCATGGCATGAGGAAACACAGCGCTGGCCGTGGTGTGGGTGGCCTGCGATCCTCAGGGACGGGTGACGAGGGCAGTATCAGGGACTGATATTGCTTTATTGACTCTCTGGAGGACCGGCAGAAGGGGCACGTGGGGAGGCGCTGACCCCCCCCCCCCCCGGGGGATTTGCTTGAAGGGGAGGGGGTCTTCGAGGGCAATTCCAGACCAGCTACACAGCGGCTGCAGGGGACTGTGAAACCGGTTGGGGTGCGGTTACTGGCGGTTGGAAATGCGGTTTGGGGGGTTTGATGGGGTGTGGGATTGCTTTTGGCTTAAGAGTCTGCCCCCCCCCCCCGCAACACCTGCACACCTTCACCCCAGTCAGCCCGTCAAGCGCCGTCCGCCACACGTGCCCCCAGCGGTTACAGATGCCGGCTGTGAGGGGCAGGCACACCACTGCCTTACCAAATGCAACCTCCCCGCCGCGCAGGACCGCCGACTGTTGCTGCAGCAGCCGTGGGATCACCCACTGTTGCTGCGGAAAGAGCGGCCGTGGGACCGCCCATCGCCGTTGCATTGGAGGAGGACGCCCCATTAGATTTCGTACCTGGCTGCAGCAACGGTGGGACCGTCCACCGTCGCTGCGCTGTCGGGGCCACTGGGTTTCGAACATACGGCATCCGTGCTGCCAGCAAGGGGAGGTGGACCACCCGGCGACCGCCAGGCATACCCTGCGCGGTAGGCCGCGCAGGACTCGGCGAAAAGGCGATCTTCCCCCCGGAGCAGGGGGGGGAAGAAGGACGACTTCATCGTCTCAGGGAACCAGGACCCCGATGGTACCCGGAGGATGGTGCATCCTTCCTCTCTTCCCCCTCCTTCTACAGGCACAACGGACTAGTGTCTAGTGTGAGCGCCTTCGGCACGAAGCAGCAGGGAGAGCGCCGAGTTTTTGCGGGAAGCCTCCGGCAATTTTTGGGACATCGGCGGGCACCCCAGCGCCCTGATCTTCCCCGTGACTCCAGTCGAGTCACCCACAAGGCGTTGCCCTCCGGAGAGTAGCCGGTGAGAGTAACCTAGAGCTCAGAGGGAGTTCAGGGTGCTTCTCCCCCCACCCACCCCCTCCAAGAGCACGCACAAACTGCTCACGCACACGCACACACACTCACACTCACATCCTACACCCTGCGGCCTACCGCGCAGGGTATGCCTGGCGGTCGCCGAGTGGTCCACCTCCCCTTGCTGGCAGCACGGATGCCGTATGTTCGAAACCCAGTGGCCCCGACAGCGCAGCGACGGTGGACGGTCCCACCGTTGCTGCAGCCGGGTACGAAATCTAATGGGGCGTCCTCCTCCAATGCAACGGCGATGGGCGGTCCCACGGCTGCTTTTTGCGGCGACGGTGGGCAGTCCCTCGGCCGCTCTTTCCGCAACGATAGTTGGTGGTCCCCCAGCTGCTCTTGTGCCGCAGCGACAGTGGACGGTCCCACAGCTGCTGCAACGCCCCCCCCCCCCACAAACAATCAGATACCGGGGCCTTGTGCCCCCCCCCCCCCCCCCACACACACATGGCCGTGCAGGAACGGAATGCTCATAACCGTCTCCCGCACAGAGGCTCTGGCCTAGGTGAGGGCTCATCTGCGGAGGGGCGCCGGCAGCTCGCCCTCCGCAGGGGAGAGCGAGGCAGAGTGTGCCCCCAGTAAGACAGCTGGCCCACTGACCCATGCAGGCCTTCCTCTATAATATGGTGTTGTTGTTTCACACACACACACACACACATACACAACAGCACGTGGGCGGCTCCGGGCGCCACGCCAAGGAGGCGTGCCGTCCCTCCTCCACACCGCACGCACCGCACGCCGCGTGGCAGGCCAAATGGCCCTCACTCAGCATGTGCACAGCCCGCACTGAGAAAGGCGTGTATCCCTGGCCGACCGACCGTGTGGTCGACGGCCGCGCGCGGTGCGCCTCTGCCTGGCTTTCATGAGGCAAATCCTCGGACCCTAAGGCCCATCGGACAGAGAAGACAAGCCCAAAGCCCAAGGCCTGCACACCTTCATGACTTCCAGGACAATTGTGGCCCACGGTAGGTCCCTAGCGGACAACGGCTGCATATCATTGTGCAACACCACATGGCAGCAGCCTCACCGCAACAGACCTACAGCAGTTGCCATTGCCGAACCAGTTTCGCTTGCGCCCGTAGCACGGTTTTTCTTAGTGTGTGTCCTACCCTACGGGGGTGGGGGGGTGGGTTTGTCATTGTGGGGGACTTTGGGTCAGCGCCAAAGGTGCTGGCCAAGGCATTTTGCCTGCGGTAAGGCATTTTGCCTATGGTAGCGGGTGGGTGGGTGTCCAATAGCCCCCCCCCCCCCCTGTGGGGGTGGGACGTTTGTGGGTCTGTGGGTTTGCCAAAAATCTGTGGTGGGTGCGTCCCTGAAATCACCCCCCCCCCTCCTGGTGGTTAAGACAGACCGTGGCCCGCAAACACGCCAACTGCCACCCGACCACCTCTGAATCCGTCACCCATATGAGCGGCTTCCACCCCAGCCAATTTGCTTGGCACAGCCTCAACCGCATGTGGGATAGGCGGTTGGAGGAGGTTGCGAAAGCGGTTGGGGGTGGTTATTATCGGTTACAAATGCCATTGAAGCTGGCACTTGCCGTTAGGGGGACAGTGGCTGGGCATAGGCTGGGTGCCCTGCCCTGGAGGGGGATTCGGTACCTCCCCCCTTCCAATACATTCCTCCCAAGCCTTCCCCCAACTTCCCTCAGACCGTGGAAGAAATCACCAATGACCTGGGCATCGGCAAGATGGATTTCATTGCGATGAAGGAAAACCTCGAGGCTCAGGGTATCACGGGCATCAAAGAGATTGTGCTGAGCGATGGTATGCTTCAGAGCATGCGTCGTCCTTTGTTTCGCAGGCACCGACATTGTTGCATTTGCCTCGCAAGCGCATTGCACAAAAAAAGGCCACTAGATTTTTGTGCTGATCATTTTGGGATCATCAGGGAGACCTGTACACGGGGGGCGCCCTGGTGCAGTCCCTGACCCCCCCCACCCACCCACACCCCCCACCCCCACTCTGGGGGGCCAAAATGTTTGAGAGGTCCCGACCATCGTACAAGCCAAAATGGAGAAATTGGCTGGTGCCGCAGGCGCCGGAAAATGTTGGTGCCCCGTTTAAAGGGGCTGGGAGAACCGGTCACCCCATGTGTTTATACTCAAAATGCCCAGTTTTTTCTGGGCATTTTCCCTGGGCCCCCAAGAAGGCAGGATTTGTGCGGCCACTTCTGATTTTGTGGCCATATCTCTCAGGGACATTCAGAATATGCCAACTTTCTGGGTTTTGGGGTCTTAGGGGGACCCATGTTGCACATGTCTTCTACACATCAAATGCAACAAATCCACCCAGATGATTTGACCCTTATATGCCCATATGTTGGAGTAATGGGGGTAGGGGTGCTGTGCAGTCTGTCTGAAACCAGATCAGAACAGGCAAAAAAAAACCCAACCTGTCAACGGTAACGGCCAATTTTCGAAAAAATATGGTTCCGGACCCCCCCCCCCCAACCCATACATCTCCGAAAAGCCCTATTCAAGGGCTTTCCAAATACCCCACATACCCCTACCTACGGGACACTCAGTGGACACAAATGAGGCAACAATGGCACCGACCCCCGAAAACCCAGAAAGTTGGCATAAAACCTGCCGTCCCCGAGAGATATGAGGTGGCTGCACAGGGTGCGTGGGTGTGAATATTGCCTGGATACCACGGTGGTGCAAAGAAAGGGGTGATTGTTGGTCCCAGCCCCCCCCCCAACCCCCTTCAAGGGGCCAAAGTGTTTGAGGGGTGTTGGGGTCAAGGACTGCACCTGGGCGCCCCCCCATGGTCCTGTAGGAGCCTTTTCTTTTCTCCTGCTTCCTTTTTTCCCTCACTAGCGTGGTCCTCCCCTCCGGTCCGCACCATGTGCACCCCCGGGCTCACCGCAAAGCGTGTTCGGTTTGGGGTGAGACCAGGGGCGTGTAGCCTCCAGGGGTCCTTTCAGGCGGCGAGAGACAAACAGGCATCTGTTTCGGTGTTTGTGGGGTGTCAGCAGGGCAACGGACGCCGATGTGGGGTCCCTGTGCCTGCCATCCCTGTGGCGCGCTCCACGGAGGGAGGGATGGATGGATGTACTCCGGAAGTGGAGGGCCTGCCCCCCGTTCGGGCCAGGTGCTGATGGCAACGGCAAGTAGACAGGCTTGGCATTTGTCAAGAGCGGACCCGATCGATAAGCGCCAGCTACTGGGGTCCAAGTGTGCAATTGGGTCAGGCCTTTGCTTAGTGGAGTGTGCACCCTGGGGAGGGGGTGGAGGGTGGGGCTGCCTGCTTCCTTTCAGCTGACCCCCCCCCCCCCCCTCTGGTGGGGCGTAGGCCGCTGCTGGGTTGGTGGTAAGCCCCATGTTCCCAGCGCGAAGGCTCCACAAAGCTACCTCGAAGAGAGGTTGTTAGATAAGCGCACGCGCAGGTGCCATGTACTGCCCTATTTTGGGGTCATTCAACGTAGCATACCCCAAAGTAGGATATGGGATGTCCAACCCATTGTAAAATCATCATTTTGGGAGACAAAATGATCCCCTAATGAATTTTTTAATTTTGACCCCTCTGCCCCCCCCCCCCCCCCCGGGTAGCGGGGTGCCATTTTTTGATGGGGGGAGGGTGGGGGGTCAATATTGTTTGCATGATGCGGCCGCTGTGTGTGTATCCCGACCCGGGTCCTGAAGAATTTTTTATTTGTATATGGACCCCCTAACCAATGGTGGGTGTCCCAGGTCTGAACTCTGGGTACCCCCAGTTGGCCTCCCGATGGGCCCCTTGCCAGTGAGGACTTGGCCATTTTCAGCCATTTCCAGGCTGGCACGCGTTGGCTGAAAATTTTTTCGTTTCCTAAGCCCTTCTGTCGCCCCTGGGAAGGGTTTGGGTGGTCATTTGGTGACAATACGGGTACTCAAGCACCCATTGGGACCCAGGTAATGGCCGCTAGGCCCATGTGGCTGGGGCTATGCCCCCCGACAACCCCGAAATTGCTGTTGTTTTGTAGCACCTGAAAATTTTCGAAAAATGGACTCCTTCTGAAACCCTTCTATCGCCCCTGGGATGGGTTTGGGTGGTCATCAGGTGACAATACAGGTACTTGAGCGCGCATGGGGGCCCATGTAGCGGTCGCTAGTACCCATGTGGCGTCCAGGCACAGGGCTGTGGCCCAGCTGAAACACCTGCAATGGCTATTTGCTGGCTGTTAGTGCCACCTGACAATCACCTTGAAGAGGATCAAGGTGCCAGTATGAGCACCATACACCCCCACCACTACCCCCTTGAAAGTATTCATGTAGTAGACCCAAGGTTTGGAATCTGATGTTTGGCCCTTAGCCCTTTGTAAAATCATCACTTTTGCGAATATTTCATTTCTGGCACCCCAACCTTGCCCCCCACCTGGGTGCCGCTTTTGGGGGTGGGGGATTGGCACGAGGCCATGATTTTGGATTGTGGCAGGGGGGGGTCAAAACTTGGTTGGCCTGTTGCGGCCACTATGCGTGCATCTAGACCCAGGCCCAGGTGACTTTTCTTCTGCATGGACCCCCGAACCAATGGCACAGCCCCAAATTCTACCTCCCAGTTTCTGAGATTGGCCATCCTGAAGTGCCCTACAGGCGAGGACTTTGCCATTTTTAGGCCAGCATGATTTGGCTGAAAATTTTCGAACGTTTACCTTTTTCCAACAACCTTCTTTCGGCCCTGCGATGCATTTGGGTCATCATTTAGTGGCTATGCAGGTCCTCTACCACCCATGGTGACCCACGTGTACCCGTGTAGCTAGGGTCATCTCCGGTCACCCCCTTATGGTGCCCACCAGTGAGGACGATGGTTTTCAGGCGGGCATGGAAAATTGCGATTTTTTGGTGGCCTTCAATGAACCCATGAGACTTTGGGCCAGGCCTGGGGGATCATTTGGTGACAATGGAAGGACGTATAAACCCATGGGAGCCCTCCTAGTGGGGCCTGCTAGGGCCCAGACCATCGTTACCATCATTTAGTGGCAATACAGGTCTTCTGTTTCCCATGGGGGCCCACTTCGCGGCTACTAGGCCCATGTCCCCAGGGCCATGGGCCCCCCCGAAAGCATAGGTGTTGCTATTTCTGCATAGGGGCTCCTTGTCCCTCTTCCAGGTGCCTTGCAGAAGGCAACAGAAGTTTTTCTTTGCAGTTTCCCGTCCGTTGGTTCGTCAGTCGGTGGGTGCCCGCCTCCTTGCCTGAGCCCCCCCCCCCCCCTGGGGGGGAGGGCTCCTCAAGGGGAAGGAGGGGGCAGGGAGAGACGAACCCACTCCCACTCCCCCTCCCCCGCCCCCTCCCCTACCCCCTCCCTACAGCAACACGCACCCCCGCCACCCAATGCCCCCCAGGGCAGAAAGAATGGAGAGGGCGGGGAAGAAACAGGGCAGGGGGAAAGGGACAAACCAAGGAGGGTAACAGGACAGGGCAGACCGCGCTCGCCGAAAACGGTGCAGAGCGCAGAAGGGGAACAAGGAAAGGAAAAACGGGAAAGAATCATTGTGGTTGTTGGAAGCCCCTGTCAGGAAAATTATCCTGCAGATGCACACCCCAGCGCGCACAAGTCAGTGCTTGAGTCGGCAACCTCAGCATGGACTCGGAGTGTGCATCTGGATGCACCTGGTCAACAGCACGGGCAACAGCCCGTCTCCGGGACGGCCGACCCCCGGAGTAGTCAAACAGGACAAGTCATCCGGGGGCTCCGTTGACACAACCAAAACACGTTCGGACCCACAGAGGGTCAGAATGAGCAGTGGCGAGAGGCCAATAGGTGCTGCCAAAGGCAAACAATCAGATACCGAGGCCTTCTGCCAGCCCCCCCCCCCCCCCCAGGGGGTAGGCCAAACGGTGCCTGCCTCACTCGGAGTCAGTGCCTGCCTTTTTCATTTCCCCCTGTGGCTAAGAAAAGGTTTCGGCCGGGGAGTCAACGCCAGAACCCATGCCTTCATGGCTCACCCAAACTGCCAGGGTGGGGTGCCGCTTTCACCCTTGGCAATCACTGGCCAGCCCTGTCCTCCGCCTTTCCTGCCTGTTTGCAGGTACTATGCAACAGTTCTCGAAGCAGAAAGTCAAGGAGGTGAAGGGTGCTGCTCTGAAGCGGCATCCGATCATAGCAAAGACAACGGGGACTGGCTGCCGTGCAGGAATAGGTGTGATGCCCAAAAGCGATGCCCGCCCTCCCACACCAGGCCTTTGCTTAGTGGCTGGTTGATACTATACCGGAGGGTGGGTGGGTGGGTGGGTGGGTCAGAGGCCAAAAAAAAGTTTGTGTACCTAAAATCGACCTCCAAGTTCGGGCCCCTTTGATAAATTTCATTTTTTTCCTGAGGAAAAATTTTCTGATGTGGGTGGGTGGGTGGGTCAGCCAAAATCCCGGGGGGCCAATTTGACCCCCCCCCCCCCAGTATCACTAAGCAAAGGCCTGTCCCACACACAGTCGTACTTGCCCTTTTTGGTCTCTGCCATTTCGAAGCTCGCGGGGAGTCTGGCACATCCACAGACGCATGGGAACCCAGGATGCCCGAAGCTGCCCCCCAACGAAAGCCCGCACCCCACCCCTGCGGCACCTGTGAGCAAAGGGCCAACAGTCCCACTCCCACCTACCAAAAGCCTTGGCTCGGCAAAACCAGAGAGGACATGGGTGCGCCCAGAGCAAGACCCAACCGGGCTCCCATGGCTCTATGCATGCCTTGAGGAGGCAGTTGTGCCGTGAAATCCGCTTGTCTGGCTCTAGTTCCGAAGCCGATGTGGATGCCGCTGTTATTGTTACCAGAGTTCACGAACGCTGGGTTTGCAGGCGCCGATGGCCGTCTGTGGACATACAACGGGGACAATGCCCTCCTGAAACCCCAAATCCGTGCGTGCACCCGGAAGTATCCACCGGCATTTCCCTGCACCCGAAGGGCTACCTTCGTGCCATTGTTTGCTCCCTTGTTTCCACGCCCCAGGGCGTGTGTTCATCAACAACGATGGCTGGCAACCGGAATCTGAGTACGCCGACGCTTATGGGGGGACCGGGGAGAACCAGGTGTCGCCCCACGCCGTCTGCTTTTGGGGGGTGCGTTGCCCTCTTTGTCCCGTCATGTCATGCGCGGGTGCCTCCAACAGACCCCCCTCGCCCGACTCCCCCGCAGCCCATGCCCCCGCGGGTTGTCTTGTGTTTGCTCATTGGCCTTCACTTGGGCTGCGGCACCACCGATCCCCCGAGCCTCTGGGAGGCGGAGGTGGTGGTGCTGGCGGGACGGGAAGCGGTGCGACATGGTCCGGTGCAAGCAATCAGACATGCCACTAGCGTCTGGCAGGGAAACTGGTTCTCGGTAGGAATCGGCCCTGTATCAAACGCCACTCAGTAATGCCCGCCCCCCGCACCACCAGAACTCAGTAGGAACGTGCCGCATCCAGCGTGTGGCTCAGTAGGACCCTGCTCCATCGGATCATGTCTGAGCTGGCAGACGCTCGGACCACATGGAGCGCCATGTTTGGGTGACGTCGCACTGACGCCTGGGGATTGGGTGTGCCTGGAGACGGCGGGGGGTGGCGGACTGCCGAACGCCACAAGACAAAGTGCAGGTGCAGGGGCGGGGCCGTGGCGGCCCAGAACACGAGGCTGGAGCAGCCCGTCGCCCCGACAGACCCACTGATTTGGTCGGCCGATGCGGTCCGCATGACCCACAAATGGCGTCGCCCCGTTTCTGTGGCAGGAAGGGACGTACGGTTGTCTGGGCCACGGACGATCCCACTGTCCTCCTGCGTCATGCGCCAATCGCCTCCGCGTGCACGTGAGGTCCCGGCACTTCGGTCCGGAAACTTGCACTCTTCCATTTTGTCCGCGGGCAAAATTTGTTGAAAATGCACGTAGCTCCGGGAAATCCCAATCAGACATGCCACTGGCGTCTGGCAGGGAAACTGGTTTTCGGTTGCAATCGGCCACTCAGTAATACCCGCCCCCCGCACCACCAGAACTCAGTAGGAACGTGCTGCGTCCAGCGTGTGGCTCAGTAGGACCCTGCTCCATCGGATCATGTCTGAGCGGGCAGACGCTAGTGGCAAGACTGATCCCAATTTATTGCCATTCCGGGCTGTTTTCGGCTTGACAAATTTGCCCTGGCTGTGCCATAGCCCAGGTTTTTGGGGGGGGGGGGACTGGTTCGCAGGGCATCTCTGGGTCCGGTCATCCGACACACCAGAAGAGCCGGATCACGACGGATGTTCCGTCATCCACACTCCACCACCGACCTGCACCCCAACGGCCAGCGCCCCGGTCCGGCTTCTACGCATGCCCGGCAGGGGAAACGCACCGCCAGCGAAGCGTGCTTTGGTACAAGCAGAACCAGCCCCTGTTTCCGTGGTGTTTCCCACGGGGCATGGCTTGAAGGGAGGGGGGGGGGGGGGGGGGGGGCATCAAAAAATTTTGAGAATGGGGTGCGGGGGGGGGGGGGGTCGCCCGACGGTCACCGGTCAAACAGGTTCCAATTCTCTCGCGGGACATGTTCCTCTTTCCCTCTCTCCTTCTTCGCAATTCGGGGGCTGGCGTCCAGCTGTTCCCCCAACACACGGGTCCCAGGATGACCCGCGATGTGGCAATTATTTTGAAGTATGATGCGTTGTGCCCCAGTGATGTATTAGAACGGCCGTACACCGTAGGAGGAGGGGAGGTACCCCCCCCCCCTCCCCTTCCAATGTTTGAGGCTGACAGCCAAAATTTTGCTTCGGCTCCTTCAGTGCCAAGGGGATGTACACTTAACAATTTTCGGCCCGCCTTCGGTGGGGACCATAGGGAGACCCAAGGAGGAGGGGTGTCCCAGCCAAAACCCCTTCCCCCCCCCCCCCTTCTCATAGCTGCCAAACATTGCTGCATATGCATACCAGGACGTGCATGTGTGAAGCGCTTTGTGACCTGCTTGTGGCCCCTTCTCATACATCCTTGTGGTGCCCCCCCCCCCCCCCCCCCGGAGGGCCTTCAAGGGCAGGGCAGTGGACGCCACAGGGGCAGCAGGCTGCAACTGTGAGCAGTAGGGCAGCTATTCCACCCTCACCCACAACACTGCACGCCCCACCCTCCCCCCAACGCACGCACGCACACACACACACACACACACACACACACTCACAGTCACCCAGAACCACAAACGGTCTGGAGGCACTGGTCCACCAGACCACAGCCAAGTGCGTGAAACCGGAAGGACCAACCCCACCCTTTGACCCCCCCCCCCCCCCCGCCGCCGCCGGCACCCCCTTGCCTTGTCGACCGACAGTTGGTGGGCGTCGCAGTGAACCGATCCGGATACCGCCCACGTGCCCCTAGGGCCAATGGGCGTCGGCATCATCTACACCGGGTGCCACCTCCTGCTACCGGCCGGCACAGCTGCAGGGGCTGCAGCGGTACCAGAGCGCCAGTGAGGAGGCGACCGCCCAGGCATGGAGCGCGGCTCGAGCTCTGGTGGTGGCGTGGCTTCCTTACCCCCCCACCTCCACCCCCGGTGTACAGCAGTGTGCCCTGCCATACCCCCACCTCTAGTGCAGAGGCCCCCCTGTTGTACCGTCCATGTGCAGGTCCCCCCCGCTGGACAGTTCACGCTGCTGGGCAAGCCCGTTCTGGACAAGGTGTGTCTCCCGCGGCGCCATGCCAAGTCCCCCGGCGGGTGATGCGAGGCCTCTCCGCGTGCCCAGAGGCCAGGTGGGACCGACCCCAGAGGGATGGTGGCGCACAGGGGCCTGGCGCCGGGCACCGACGCCCCCCCGACCCCAACCCCCTTTGCTACGCATTGTAACAATTGGTGGTCCGGAACCCCCAGGCCCTGCGTCAGATGTCGTGGGACGCACCCTCCAAACGTCAGGGTCAGGGGGATGATTGGGTGTGAGGTCGGCGCTGGTAGGAGAGCGGACCCCACGGGGGCAGAAGGCGGTGACTGTGAGCAGTGGCAGAGACGTTCCACGTTCGGCCCTCGAAACCGGACCCCCACGTACGGAGACGTGTCAGTGACGCGCTACGGCAGGCAAGCGCGCAAGCTCAGCAAAACAAAATCCTCATCAGTGGCACCAGAGGCGCCTTTCGGACCCCCCCCCCCCGGCCCACGTCGGTGGTGGTGAGCACCCTCCAAACTCCGATGTCGTGGGAAAGACTTTGTGTTGAGTAGTGCCGGCGCTCGCATGGGAGGGACGCCGAGGGGCAGAGGCTGCACCTTGTGAGCAGAGGAACAACGGCCCCACTCTCGCCTGGTGGCAACAATGCCCCCCGGCTGTTGGGGTGAGCCGAGCGGGCCCCTCACCTCTCCAGATATGTACGTACACGCGGATATACGCGTATACGTACACGCGGATACGTACAGTCTGTGGACACTGTGCGTGGTTTGTGGACACTGTGCACATACACATTTACCCGGGTATAGTCTGTAGACACTGTCCACCACAAGTAGACGCGGCCTGCTAATTGTAGACACTGTCGGCATGTTGTAGATGCGAAGAGACAATATTTGGGAAGGGGTCAGGCCTTTGCTTAGTTGGGGGGGGGGGGTCAGGGCGGGTTCCTAGTGAGGAGCCTTGTGGATGGCGCTGAGTCCTACTCAGTTACCCATGGGGCGGGGCTCCTTCCTACTGAGCTGACCGGCATGTGGGGCTGGATCCTACTGAGACCCCCTCACCGGGGCAGGGGGCCAGCCCCAGCCCCCGCCTCCAATAAGCAAAGGCCTGGAAGGGGTCCGAAGGGGTCCGAACCCCCCCTTCCCTAAAAAAACGGTCCGTTAACGGCGTTTACCTGTGCATAAGGGCATGTACACGCGTATCTGTATACGCGTATGCGCGTACACAGATACACGATGTGTACGCGCATACGCTCAGCCCTCCACCTCTCGCACTGCTGTGGCTCCAAATACACTTCTACTGCCTTCCGCAACGCGTGCTAGTCCTCAGTGGCCCTGCGAGGCAGGAGGGGCGGGTAATGATGGGTCCCTGGTGCCGGGAGATCCCTCAGGTCCTCCTACCTCCACCACCTCTGCCCCTCGGCGTCCCTCCCACGCCGGCGCCGGCACTGCTCCACACAAAGTCTTTCCCATGACAGTGAAGGAGGGTGCTCACCACCGCCGACGTGGGCCGGGGGGGGGAATGAACTCAGAAACAAGGTCGAATTTACAGGTCCAGTGGGTAAAGCTTAGCGTCGGCCATTGGCGTACCGCTGCATTTCCACTGCTTTGCATCGATCTGTGGCCCACCCACAGGCATCTTCAAGTCTCATCTTTTGTGACAGAAAGGTACCTATGGTCTTATACGCCACTGACGAGCCCATTTTCTTTCTGCGCTTTGTGCTGTCTGCCACCTGTGCACACGTGCCATACAGGGTTCCTTCGGGGGGGGGGGGTGCGAAAGGCGCCTCTGGTACCACTGATGAGGACTTTGTTTTGCTGAGCTTGCGCGCTCGCCTGCCGTAGCGCGTCACTGACACGTCTCCGTACGGGGGGGGGCTCCAGTTTTGTGGGCCGAACATGGAATGTCTCTGCCACTGTCACAATCGCCGCCTTCTGCCCCCGTGGGGTCCGCTCCCCAACCAGCGCTGACAGGCCTCACCCAATCATCCCCCTGACCGCGACGTTTGGAAACCGGGGGCGGATATGAGAGGGTGGCCCATTGCTGGCGGGTTCAAACCGGTTCGAGGGCCGGCGGCGGCGGCGGACAGCGGTGGTTGGCAGGGTTCACCCCCGGGAGCGGGGCAGTGGTCAGCCCCCCCCCCCCCAGCACCCCAGCGCGCACAAGTCGGTGCTGGAGTCGGCAAACCCCCGCATGGACTCGGAGTGTGCATCTGGATGTATCGGGTCAACGGCACGGGCAACAGCCCGTCTCCGGGATGGCCGACCCCCGGAGTAGTCAAACAAGACAAGTCATCCGGGGGCTCCGTTGACACAACCAAAACACGTTCGGGCCCACAGAGGGTCAGAATGAGCAGTGGCGAGAGGCCAATAGACGCCGCCAAAGGCAAATACCTAAATACCGAGGCCTTGTGCCAACCCCCCCCCTCCCCCCGGCCCTTCCAGCGCCGTCCTGCCGCCGCGTCCTCAGGTCCGGAAGAAGCTGTTCAGCCGCGGGGGCATCAGCATGAGGGGCCTGAACCGGTGCCTCAAAGTGATGGACACCAACAAAAACCTGAGCCTGTCCGAGTCCGAGCTGAAGACCGGCCTGCAGAAGTGCGTCCCCTCCTCCGCCGGCGGCGGTCACGATCTGCGTGTGTGCGCACGCGGTCTTGCGCGTCATGGGCCCCCTTTGGCCGCAGGACGTCTTCTGAGGACAGAGTTCACCCCGTCGGTTGAGCCCAGGCCTTTGCTGAGAGGGGGGCTGGGGCTGGGGGTGACCCCCTGCCCCGGTGAGGGGGTCTCAGTAGGATCCAGCCCCACATGCCGGTCAGCTCAGTAGGAAGGAGCCCCGCCCCATGGGCAACTGAGTAGGACTCAGCGCCATCCACGAGGTTCCTCACTAGGAACCCGCCCTGACCCCCCCCCCACCCACCCACTAAGCAAAGGCCTGGTTGAGCCGTGCCCCTTGACCGGTCGGGCCCTGGGCTGTGACCGGCGGACCGACTGCGCCATCCGCCATCGGTTGACGGCCGCGCGGTGCTGTGCGCACTGCCTTTACGGTCAAGAAAAGCGTGGTTTTGTGAGCAAAATGGGTACAAGTTGACGTGCGCTTTTCACTTGTCCACTTGAACTGCCCCCCGCTGCATCGCAGCTCTCGCTGTGTTGGTGCGTTAGAGCACCAAAAGTTGGGCCCCGGGCGCCTTTGGCTGTCGACACAGTCGCGCAGTGGCCGGTCATGAAATGGGTTGGACTTGCCAGCTCGTGTCCGCGAGCTCAGACATGACCACAAATATCACGGTCCTACTGATGCAGCTGTTGCTTACTGAGTTTCGGGTGTGGACAGGATCAGGTATTGTTGAGTGGCAAATGGCACAGGGCTCCTTGCCGGACGCTAGTGGCGGCTCTGGATGGTCCCAGTCAAAACGGGTCCCCAGGCCTTGCTCGGGGGTGTATGCGATCCTGGCCGCAGAGGCCAGTGTAAGGCCTCGGCGCCGTGGGGGATGACTGAAGGTGAAGCCTGTCAGCACTGGCCGGGGAGGGGACACCACTCCGCTGGCTGCGGTTTGCCACCCCCCACAAATGACAGCCCGCGCATCCCAATTGTTGTTGTTTTGTTCATTTGGGGTGGATTGGGTGAGGATGGGAACAGTTCTTATCGTCTTCTGTGCAGCAGTCCGCAGTGTTAAACTGAAGCAATGGATCTTGAGATGTGTTCGAATTTCCCCCTCCAATTTTACGCCTCAACTGAACATTTTTCCGGCAGGACTTTTCTCGCATTTACAAAAAGCCCCGAAGTCTTGCCCCGCAGGCCCCCCTGTATCCCTTGGGGGTTGCCCAGTGCACGCAGGCAGCGAGACGCGCCTGACCATGTCCTGGGGCTTCGGCCATCGTAGTCCCTGACCGCTGCATGAATCGCCTGCAGACGGTGGTGCTTGCATTGTCTCCCGCAGATATGGTCTTGATCTGACCGATCACGAGTTGAAGGAGGTGGTTGATTTTTTTGATCGGGATAACAGCGGGACGGTATGCGCCATGCCTGTCATCAGTGTGTGAGGGGGTGCATAGGGTCTACTAGTGTGCACAGGGGGTAACGCACCATGAGTCGGACTTGCCACTCGGGTCTGCCAAGCCGCGCACAATCAGGCGGGGCTGGGCCATACTGAGCCGCGCGCTGCATGCAGCGGGTTCCGACTGAGTTCCGAGGGGGGGTGGGTATTGCGGTGTGGCATTTTGTGGAGGGCTATTCCTAGCGAGACCCAGATCCCCTGCCGACACCCGTGGCATGTCCAAAGGGATCACAAACATCGGTGGAACAAGGTTCAGTGGTGCTACGGGCATGAGAAGATCGGTTCCTTCTCCGCTTCGCCCCAGGATAGTGCGCGGCCCCCAGGAGGCATGGCTCCCCCAGACCGCTTGCCTTGAAGGCGTTCTTCAAGCCAAGAACACAGACTGATGTGCTGTGATGCCACAAATCGTCCCAAGTAGGTGCAGGGGCGTCAACTTGGCGGTGCACAGGGTAGTCAATTCGGCGGCGCGCAGGGGGGTCAACTTGGCGGTGCACAGGGGGGTCAATTTTGCGGCGCACAGGGTAGTCAATTCGGCGCGGGGGGGTCAATGTGGGGGCGAGGGGGGTGGGGGTCAATTTGGTGCCTTGTTGAATGATTGACGGAGGAAAGGTCTGCCAAGTGTCATGTTTGGTGTTGATCGTTGTAGAGCAGTGTGCCAGGCCATACTACAACAAAATGGGGTGTTACCGAAGACAGGGGCGTGCCGAAGGGCATCGGCATCGAAGGTGGGGGGTACGCCAGAGGCGGGGTCTGGGGCACCCGAGACAGAGCCGCAAAAACGCGCAGTCTGAGGGGCGGTGATTGCCCAACTCCCAAGCAGGGCCAGCGGGGCGCGTCAAACATGCGGCGTGCTGTCACCCACGGCGCCCCCGTTGCGCCCGGCGTATGCCTCCATTACTTGAGGGCTGCTCTGTTCACGACCATCGTCATGCTTTCCCCTCTGGGCCCCTCTCCTTTGCAGATCTCGCTCACGGAGTTCATGCGAGGCATCCGGGGCCCCATGAACAACAGGCGCCGGAAGCTAGTGGAGCAGGCGTACGCACTGATCGACACCAACGGAGACGGGGAGGTGTCCCTGGAGGAGATTGGCAGGCTGTACGATGTGAGCCAGCACCCGGACGTGCTCAATGGAAGCAAGTTCCCGGGTGTGCGCGCGCTCGTAACGACAGCCCTGCCACCTCGTGCCGCCAAACGTGTGGAGCTTGCACGTCGCACGCGCTTCTGAGTCACACGACCCAACGCGAGAGCGCGACAGCGCGACAGACCGGGTCTGAAGCGGGACCGGGCCGCCGAAGAAAGTCGTTTGGGGCGGGTCCGGGCACCCGAAGACATCAGTGAACTGCCTCGGACAGCAGTCGATGCCGGTCAACCAAACGGGCCATTAACCGCCGGCCGTTGGCGGTTGACCGGTACCGGCCGGCCAAGAGCACGGCCCTCAAAGCCGTCCTGAAAAGCAAATGGGCTTAGGGCTGGGCAATGGGCGTGTTCTCGTTGAGGAGCACCTGCGGTCCCGGTGAGTTTGTTTGCGGCTCGACTGCCGTGCCACTGGCCGTCGGATGATGGTACGCGGCGTCGTCGACCGGCCAGCCACCGGCCCGGCGCTGTCCGTTGGCTGCTGAGCAGTGCGGCGTTCTTTGGTGAGGCGTAACGGGGGCAGTCTGTTCCTTCCGGACGGTCCTGCAGAGCGGCAAACCCTCTGCCCGCCCCTCGGCCATCCCTCACAACCCTCACCGATGCCGCACGAGCAGGTGCCTTTGACGCCCGCGACGGGGGTTGTGTGGCCCGTTTTTGTGGTGAGATACGGGCGTTCGTTCTTCGTCAGCCGTGTGCTTGCCTCTCCAGGGGACGTGCATCGCGATTTCATTCAAGATTGGGACAAAAATGGGGATGATTTCGTGTCGCCGGAGGAGTTTGCCGACTACTACGAAGATATAAGTGCTCAATCCCTCGCAGTGCATTTGTGCAGCTGTTGCCTCAGAGGGACAGGGAAAGAGAGAGGGGCGCATTAGCACGAAGATTTTCAGCGAGGAGCCCCCCCCCCCCCCCCGCCGCCGCCGCCATGGGATGTGGGGGTGGTCGTTGATGGAGGGGGTGCACGCAGTGCAAAGCTTTGGTACTGCGATGGCTGTATTGTATTGCATTGCATTGTATTGTATTGTGTTATGTTGTGTTGTATTGTATTGTATTGTATTGTATTGTGTTGTGTTGTGTTGTGTTGTGTTGTGCTGTATTGTATTGTATTGTGTTGTGTTGTATTGTATTGTATTGTACTGTATTGTGTTGTATTGTATTGTATTGCATTGTATTGTGTTGTGTTGTGTTGTGTTGTGTTGTATTGTAATTGTATTGTGTTGTATTGTGTTGTGTTGTATTGTATTGCATTGTATTGTGTTGTATTGTATTGTATTGCATTGTATTGTATTGTATTGTATTGTATTGTATTGTATTGTATTGTATTGTATTGTATTGTATTGTATTGTATTGTATTGTATTGTATTGTATTGTATTGTATTGCATTGCATTGCATTGTGTTGTGTTGTATTGTGTTGTGTTGTATTGTGTTGTGTTGTATTGTATTGTATTGTATTGTGTTGTGTTGTGTTGTGTTGTGTGTGTTGTGTTGTGTTGTATTGTATTGTATTGTATTGTGTTGTGTTGTGTTGTGTTGTGTGTGTTGTATTGTGTTGTGTTGTGTTGTGTTGTGTTGTGTTGTATTGTGTTGTGTTGTGTTGTGTTGTGTTGTGTTGTGTTGTGTTGTGTTGTGTTGTGTTGTATTGTACCGTATTGTATTGTATTGTGTTGTATTTGTATAGCCCGTGTGACACCGATTTGTTTGCATGTGAGTTGAGGTTTGGTGGAGGGGAGGGGGGGTTAGTCCAATCCCAGCGTGGTAAGCCCCAACGTCGCAGGGTCGATGGAGCCATTTGCCTTCTCCCCACTTTGGGCAGCCCGATATGGCAGGGGTTATTCAGCCATTTCACTCACAGGGCTTTGCTCTGGAGACCTGATACAGCATTCATCTCATGTCTCTTGCCACATTTTCAGGCGTGCCTAGTTCGGTATTCAGACCCCACGTACTGCAGCCGATGCACGATCACGATCACGATCACGATCACGATCACTATTTTCTCTGTTCAGGTTGGGGCTACACACATCACTTCACAAACCCACATGAATGATCAGTCTGGCCCCACGTGTTTTGCATTTGATTTTGCCAAAGCTTTGCACAGTTGTGCTCGTTGTGTTTGCCGTTGCACTGTCTGGGGAAGGGTTGGAACGGAGTGCAAGGCACTTTGCCCCACACGTGGAGGACTGTACCATTTGCTGGGGGCGTTCATCACTTACTGCCGCCTCGGGGCATCTCCGTCACCAACGCACCGCACGCTTCACTGAAAACGCAATTTGCAAACAAATGGGGGTCATTTTCAAGCAGAAAGGTATACACACAGGGGGGGGGGGGTTTCGTGGCACTTTAATTTCGCGTGGGAAATTTCGCGTTTCAAATTGACCGCGAACTTTCCCACGCGAAATTCAGGGTTCTCCGCAGTACACGTTGTGGACTCTGGCGGGGGGTACCACACAAAATCCAGGGGGCTCCTCGAAATTTCCCACAGCGAATTTTACCACCGCGAATTTGATTTGGCGCAACCCCCCCCCCCCCCTGTACCGCGATAGTCTTGGGAGAGGATTACCAGCGGGGTCCATCGGCGGAGTAGTGGGACCCAAAGATGTGCCCCTTCAACGGCCCCTCGGCCAACGTAAAACAAACCGGCCACGGAGTGCAAAACGGTCACGAATGCCATTGTCTCGATGAACACGTGGCCTCTGAAGGCCACACCAGCACAACGCACTTCGGATGTCCTCAGCTCTGGCCCACCCTCACGATTCGTTGTTGGGGGCCACGCAGGTCTGTCCTCGCGTCGTGTGTCACAGGCTGTGGAATCGGGAACGACGACTACTTCGAGTTGATGATCCGCAACGCGTGGCATCTCAGCGGGGGAGAGGGTTGGTGCGAGAACACCAGCTGCAGGTCCCCCTGTGCCCCTCCCCCGCAGCGTCCTCCTGATGCTGACGTCCGGTCTCGTGACCGCTGCTGCTCCCTCACGCGGTACTGCCTCGGCTTTGCTCTCAGGAGGGTGCTCGTCACACATACCCACGGGGGCCAGACGGTGCAAGAGATCAAGAACGACCTTGGGATCGGCCCCCACGACGTTGAGAAGATGAAGGCAAACCTGGAAGCGCAAGTGTGTTGCGGTCGACGCTCGGGTAAGGGCGGCGCGCCTGGGGGTGTGCGTGCGGGTGTTGGCGGGGAGGCGCGCGCGCGCGCGTCGGGGTCCGAGAAGGAGCACTGGGAGGGGGGCGCGCGCCGCTCCCCCGGCACAGGGACACCGCCGCCTGCCACGATTCGTGGCACGCTGACGCACAGATCTGCGCTCTCCCTCGAGAGCGGCACATGATGTCGGTCAACAAGCAGGTCAGCAGGTCGTACAAAGGCACGCCGAGGGGACCCGGTGGTATTACACGGTACCCCACCGGCCTTCACGGTGCTGTCCCTCAACAACGAGACGGATTTCTTTTCACTGAGACCCGGGCCCATGAAGGACAATCCTCTGGGCCGGCGATGGAGCGCCAATCGCCGGCGGTTACCAGCCAACCGCCTGAGGGTTAACTGCCAACCGCTGGCGGTTATCATGGCCCGGTTTTTGTTGCTTGAGCACCGACGGCGGGTGAGGGTTCACGTATCTTCTGTTTTCCAGTGACAGACTTCGGATCGTATTTCTGGATGATTTTGAAGTGCGCTGTGTGTAGTGCCTGGGGGCCCTTCCCCGTGGCGGTGTGTGCGTTTGTCGAGTCAAGCGTAAACCAACGAGACTTCTTTTTTGGTTTGCATGAAGGACAGCCCTGAGCCTTCATCCCCCTCCCCCAGGACTTCTCTAGAATAATTAAAAACCAAAGGGGGGGGGGGACCCCTCCCCCAAAACCCCCTCCCCCCCTCCCCAGACCAAAGTGACCATAGTGCGAAAAAACGAAATTTACATTGGGAAAATCTGGTCAGGCCATTTTTGGTACACCAAGTTTTGGGTCCAAAACCCCCTCCCCCCCTCCTCCCCCCTGCTCAAAAGAAGCCCTGCCCCCGCCCCGGTCCAGACTGGACGGGGGGCAATGCGAGGGATGGAAGCCCTTCACGTGCGGCCGCCGGATTCGCTGACGGTGTCGGGCCGGGGCCGTCGATGCGTCGGTGGAACAACGTGAAGCCGGTTCAGCACCTGAAACTCCGCCTGCGATCCGTTGGATCGGGGGATCTTCTCCCGACCGAAGTGCTGTCGCTTTTGGCGGCGCGGCAGCAAAGGACGTGGGCGCGCCGTTGTCCGCGGTGCGGCAACCGCCCGCGGGTGCCTTTCGCGCCCCCTTCTTCGAGGGTTCATCACGCGGACGTTGGAGTCGTCACTCTCTCCGGGGCTTTGGGCTTTGGGCTTACCTTCCCGAATCCGAAGAGGGCCTTAGGGGCCCACGGAGTGCCGCTCTGGGGAAGCTCGGCTCCGGCGCACCACACTCACCCTTTGGCCATGCAGCCAGCGGGCGGGGCACACGCCTCCTCCTCTAGTATTGTTGCATGTGTATTGAGCGCAGGTAGGGGGGAGGGAGGTCCACCTGTGCGGGGCACCGTCGGGGCTCCCGCTCCCCTGGTTCTGTGAGTTGAAGCACCTGCAGATGTGCAGCGGGGGGCAGGAGGGGAGGTGTCACGAAGATGCAGTACTGGCAATACAGTACATTACTGCACTGGTAGGCAGGTTGGTAATACTAGCAGGCAAATACAGTTACGTGTAGTACGGCTACCTATACTGTATTCCCTTTGTGTGGCTGTGCCTGGGGGTAGGGGCAGGGGCAGGGGCAGGGGGGAGGGAGGTCCACCTGTGCGGGGCACCGTCGGGGCTCCCGCTCCCCTGGTTCTGTGAGTGGAAGTACCTGCAGATGTGCAGCGGGGGGGGGGGGGCGGGAGGGGAGGGGTCACGGAGATACAGTACTGGCAATACAATATACACTTTTGCACTGGCAGGTAGGTAGGTAATACTAGCAGGCAAAATACAGTTACGTGTAGTACAGCTACCTATACTGTGTCACCTGTGTTGGGGGCACGAGGGGAGGGAAGGGATTTGAACCCGCGACTGCCATTCAGCAGCTCATGGGGTTGACCGCTCGACCACTCGGTCGGCGGTGTAATGGGGCGGGTTGGGGGGGGGGGGACGGGGGGAGTGCAGCCGTGGGATCGCCCACCGGCGCCGCAAAGGAAGAGAGGGGGAAGGAGTGCAGCCGTGGGATCGCCCACAGGCGCTGCTTGGGAAGGGGGGGGGGGTGGATTGCAGCCGTGGGATCGCCCACAGGCGCCGCAAGAGAGGCGGGAAGGTGGAGCGCAGCCGTGGGATCGCCCACTGGCGCTCCCAGGGGAGGGTGGAGGGTAGGAGGGCAGCCGTGGGACGGCCCACTGGCGCTGCCAAGGAAGGGAGGTGTGAGAGGGGCAGTGGGCAGGGGGCAGGGGGCAGAGGGGAGGACCACCTGTGCGGGGCACCTTTAGGGTTCCCGCTCCCCTTGACACATGAAGTGACGCACCTGCAGACGTGCAGCAGACGGCGGGAGGGGAGGGGACACGGCGATACAGCACTGGCTATGCAATACACACCATTGTGCAGGTAGACAGGTAGGTAATACTAGCAGGCAAATAATAAAAAGTCAGTAGTCCCTTGGTTCAGGGGGGTGAGTGAGGGCCCCGCCAGATCGCTGGCTGCCTAGCCCGGGGTGAGTGAGGGCTCCGCCAGACTGCCAGCTGTCGAGCCTGGGGGTAGGGGCAGGGGCAGGGGGGGGCGGGAGGTCCACCTGTGCGGGGCACCGTCGGGGCTCCCGCTCCCCTGGTTCTGTGACTGGAAGCACCTGCAGATGTGCAACAGGGTGCAGGAGGAGAGGGGTCAGGGAGATACAGTACTGGCAATACAATACACACTTCCGCACTGGCAGGTAGGTAGGTAATACTAGCAGGCAAAATACAGTTACGTGTAGTACAGCTACCTATACTGTGCTACCTGTGTTGGGGGCACGAGGGGAGGGCAGGGATTCGAACCTGCGACTGCCATTCAGCAGCTCATGGGGTTGACCGCTCGACCACTCGGTCGGCGGTGTAATGGGGCGGGTTGGGGGGGGGAACGGGGGGAGTGCAGCCGTGGGATCGCCCACCGGCGCCGCAAAGGAAGAGAGGGGGAAGGAGTGCAGCCGTGGGATCGCCCACAGGCGCTGCTTGGGAAGGGGGGGGGGTGGATTGCAGCCGTGGGATCGCCCACAGGCGCCGCAGGAGAGAGGGGAAGGTGGAGCGCAGCCGTGGGATCGCCCACTGGCGCTCCCGGGGGAGAGTGGAGGGTAGGAGGGCAGCCGTGGGACGGCCCACTGGCGCTGCCAAGGAAGGGAGGTGTGTGAGGGGCAGTGGGCAGGGGGCAGGGGGCAGAGGGGAGGACCACCTGTGCGGGGCACCTTTAGGGTTCCCGCTCCCCTTGACACATGAAGTGACGCACCTGCAGACGTGCAGCAGACGGCGGGAGGGGAGGGGACTCGGCGATACAAAACTGGCTATGCAATACACACCATGGTGCAGGTAGATAGGTAGGTAATACTAGCAGGCAAATAATAAAAAGTCAGTAGTCCCTTGGTCCAGGGGGGTGAGTGAGGGCCCCGCCAGATCGCTGGCTGCCTAGCCCGGGGTGAGTGAGGGCTCCGCCAGACTGCCAGCTGTCGAGCCTGGGGGTAGGGGCAGGGGCAGGGGGGGGAGGGAGGTCCACCTGTGCGGGGCACCGTCGGGGCTCCCGCTCCCCTGGTTCTGTGACTGGAAGCACCTGCAGATGTGCAACAGGGGGCAGGAGGAGAGGGGTCAGGGAGATACAGTACTGGCAATACAATATACACTTCCGCACTGGCAGGTAGGTAGGTAATACTAGCAGGCAAAATACAGCTACGTGTAGTACAGCTACCTATACTGTGCTACCTGTGTTGGGGGCACGAGGGGAGGGAAGGGATTCGAACCCGCGACTGCCATTCAGCAGCTCATGGGGTTGACCGCTCGACCACTCGGTCGGCGGTGTAATGGGGCGGGTTGGGGGGGGGAACGGGGGGAGTGCAGCCGTGGGATCGCCCACCGGCGCCGCAGGGGAAGAGGGGGGGAAGGAGTGCAGCCGTGGGATCGCCCACAGGCGCTGCTTGGGAAGGGGGGGGGGGTGGATTGCAGCCGTGGGATCGCCCACAGGCGCCGCAGGAGAGGCGGGAAGGTGGAGCGCAGCCGTGGGATCGCCCACTGGCGCTCCCAGGGGAGGGTGGAGGGTAGGAGGGCAGCCGTGGGACGGCCCACTGGCGCTGCCAAGGAAGGGAGGTGTGTGAGGGGCAGTGGGCAGGGGGCAGGGGGCAGAGGGGAGGACCACCTGTGCGGGGCACCTTTAGGGTTCCCGCTCCCCTTGACACATGAAGTGACGCACCTGCAGACGTGCAGCAGACGGCGGGAGGGGAGGGGACACGGCGATACAAAACTGGCTATGCAATACACACCATGGTGCAGGTAGATAGGTAGGTAACACTAGCAGGCAAATAATAAAAAGTCAGTAGTCCCTTGGTCCAGGGGGGTGAGTGAGGGCCCCGCCAGATCGCTGGCTGCCTAGCCCGGGGTGAGTGAGGGCTCGACCAGACTGCCAGCTGTCGAGCCTGGGGGTAGGGGCAGGGGCAGGGGGGGGAGGGAGGTCCACCTGTGCGGGGCACCGTCGGGGCTCCCGCTCCCCTGGTTCTGTGACTGGAAGCACCTGCAGATGTGCAACAGGGGGCAGGAGGAGAGGGGTCAGGGAGATACAGTACTGGCAATACAATATACACTTCCGCACTGGCAGGTAGGTAGGTAATACTAGCAGGCAAAATACAGTTACGTGTAGTACAGCTACCTATACTGTGCTACCTGTGTTGGGGGCACGAGGGGAGGGAAGGGATTCGAACCTGCGACTGCCATTCAGCAGCTCATGGGGTTGACCGCTCGACCACTCGGTCGGCGGTGTAATGGGGCGGGTTGGGGGGGGGAACGGGGGGAGTGCAGCCGTGGGATCGCCCACCGGCGCCGCAAAGGAAGAGAGGGGGAAGGAGTGCAGCCGTGGGATCGCCCACAGGCGCTGCTTGGGAAGGGGGGGGGGTGGATTGCAGCCGTGGGATCGCCCACAGGCGCCGCAGGAGAGGCGGGAAGGTGGAGCGCAGCCGTGGGATCGCCCACTGGCGCTCCCGGGGGAGAGTGGAGGGTAGGAGGGCAGCCGTGGGACGGCCCACTGGCGCTGCCAAGGAAGAGAGGTGTGTGAGGGGCAGTGGGCAGGGGGCAGGGGGCAGAGGGGAGGACCACCTGTGCGGGGCACCTTTAGGGTTCCCGCTCCCCTTGACACATGAAGTGACGCACCTGCAGACGTGCAGCAGACGGCGGGAGGGGAGGGGACACGGCGATACAAAACTGGCTATGCAATACACACCATGGTGCAGGTAGATAGGTAGGTAACACTAGCAGGCAAATAATAAAAAGTCAGTAGTCCCTTGGTCCAGGGGGGTGAGTGAGGGCCCCGCCAGATCGCTGGCTGCCTAGCCCGGGGTGAGTGAGGGATCCGCCAGACTGCCAGCTGTCGAGCCTGGGGGTAGGGGCAGGGGCAGGGGGGGGAGGGAGGTCCACTTGTGCGGGGCACCGTCGGGGCTCCCGCTCCCCTGGTTCTGTGACTGGAAGCACCTGCAGATGTGCAACAGGGGGCAGGAGGAGAGGGGTCAGGGAGATACAGTACTGGCAATACAATATACACTTCCGCACTGGCTGGTAGGTAGGTAATACTAGCAGGCAAAATACAGTTACGTGTAGTACAGCTACCTATACTGTGCTACCTGTGTTGGGGGCACGAGGGGAGGGAAGGGATTCGAACCCACGACTGCCATTCAGCAGCTCATGGGGTTGACCGCTCGACCACTCGGCCGGCGGTGTAATGGGGCGGGTTGGGGGGGGGAACGGGGGGAGTGCAGCCGTGGGATCGCCCACCGGCGCCGCAGGGGAAGAGAGGGGGAAGGAGTGCAGCCGTGGGATCGCCCACAGGCGCTGCTTGGGAAGGGGGGGGGGGTGGATTGCAGCCGTGGGATCGCCCACAGGCGCCGCAGGAGAGGGAAGAAGGTGGAGCGCTGCCGTGGGATCGCCCACTGGCGCTCCCGGGGGAGGGTGGAGGGTAGGAGGGCAGCCGTGGGACGGCCCACTGGCGCTGCCAAGGAAGAGAGGTGTGAGAGGGGCAGTGGGCAGGGGGCAGGGGGCAGAGGGGAGGACCACCTGTGCGGGGCACCTTTAGGGTTCCCGCTCCCCTTGACACATGAAGTGACGCACCTGCAGACGTGCAGCAGACGGCGGGAGGGGAGGGGACTCGGCGATACAGCACTAGCTATGCAATACACACCATTGTGCAGGTAGACAGGTAGGTAATACTAGCAGGCAAATAATAAAAAGTCAGTAGTCCCTTGGTCCAGGGGGGTGAGTGAGGGCCCCGCCAGATCGCTGGCTGCCTAGCCCGGGGTGAGTGAGGGCTCCGCCAGACTGCCAGCTGTCGAGCCTGGGGGTAGGGGCAGGGGCAGGGGGGGGAGGGAGGTCCACCTGTGCGGGGCACCGTCGGGGCTCCCGCTCCCCTGGTTCTGTGACTGGAAGCACCTGCAGATGTGCAACAGGGGGCAGGAGGGGAGGGGTCAGGGAGATACAGTACTGGCAATACAATATACACTTCTGCACTGGCAGGTAGGTAGGTAATACTAGCAGGCAAAATACAGCTACGTGTAGTACAGCTACCTATACTGTGCTACCTGTGTTGGGGGCACGAGGGGAGGGAAGGGATTCGAACCCGCGACTGCCATTCAGCAGCTCATGGGGTTGACCGCTCGACCACTCGGTCGGCGGTGTAATGGGGCGGGTTGGGGGGGGGAACGGGGGGAGTGCAGCCGTGGGATCGCCCACCGGCGCCGCAGGGGAAGAGGGGGGGAAGGAGTGCAGCCGTGGGATCGCCCACAGGCGCTGCTTGGGAAGGGGGTGGATTGCAGCCGTGGGATCGCCCACAGGCGCCGCAGGAGAGGGGGGAAGGTGGAGCGCAGCCGTGGGATCGCCCACTGGCGCTCCCAGGGGAGGGTGGAGGGTAGGAGGGCAGCCGTGGGACGGCCCACTGGCGCTGCCAAGGAAGGGAGGTGTGTGAGGGGCAGTGGGCAGGGGGCAGGGGGCAGAGGGGAGGACCACCTGTGCGGGGCACCTTTAGGGTTCCCGCTCCCCTTGACACATGAAGTGACGCACCTGCAGACGTGCAGCAGACGGCGGGAGGGGAGGGGACACGGCGATACAAAACTGGCTATGCAATACACACCATGGTGCAGGTAGACCGGTAGGTAACACTAGCAGGCAAATAATAAAAAGTCAGTAGTCCCTTGGTCCAGGGGGGTGAGTGAGGGCCCCGCCAGATCGCTGGCTGCCTAGCCCGGGGTGAGTGAGGGCTCGACCAGACTGCCAGCTGTCGAGCCTGGGGGTAGGGGCAGGGGCAGGGGGGGGAGGGAGGTCCACTTGTGCGGGGCACCGTCGGGGCTCCCGCTCCCCTGGTTCTGTGACTGGAAGCACCTGCAGATGTGCAACAAGGGGCAGAGGGGAGGGGTCAGGGAGATACAGTACTGGCAATACAATATACACTTCTGCACTGGCAGGTAGGTAGGTAATACTAGCAGGCAAAATACAGTTACGTGTAGTACAGCTACCTATACTGTGTTACCTGTGTTGGGGGCACGAGGGGAGGGAAGGGATTCGAACCCACGACTGCCATTCAGCAGCTCATGGGGTTGACCGCTCGACCACTCGGTCGGCGGTGTAATGGGGCGGGTTGGGGGGGGGAACGGGGGGAGTGCAGCCGTGGGATCGCCCACCGGCGCCGCAGGGGAAGAGAGGGGGAAGGAGTGCAGCCGTGGGATCGCCCACAGGCGCTGCTTGGGAAGGGGGGGGGGTGGATTGCAGCCGTGGGATCGCCCACAGGCGCCGCAGGAGAGGGAAGAAGGTGGAGCGCAGCCGTGGGATCGCCCACTGGCGCTCCCGGGGGAGGGTGGAGGGTAGGAGGGCAGCCGTGGGACAGCCTACTGGCGCTGCCAAGGAAGGGAGGTGTGTGAGGGGCAGGGGCAGGGGGCAGGGGGGAGGGGGGAGGACCACCTGTGCGGGGCACCTTTAGGGTTCCCGCTCCCCTGGACACATGAAGTGACGCACCTGCAGACGTGCAGCAGACGGCGGGAGGGGAGGGGACACGGCGATACAGCACTAGCTATGCAATACACACCATGGTGCAGGTAGATAGGTAGGTAATACTAGCAGGCAAATAATAAAAAGTCAGTAGTCCCTTGGTTCAGGGGGGTGAGTGAGGGCCCCGCCAGATCGCTGGCTGTCCAGGAGCCGCAGAGGGGAAGCATGCAGGACAGGCATGGAGGAAAAAGGGAGGGGACTGCTTCGTCGGATCGCCGACAGACAAGCAGGGAAGGGAGGACGGCACCGTCGGATCGCCGACCGTCGTGCTCGTGAGGAGGGGAAGATCAAGGGAAGCGCCACAGGATCGCCTGTGGTCGCGACCCGGGAGGGGACTGCTTCGTCGGATCGCCGACAGACAAGCAGGGAAGGGAGGACGGCACCGTCGGATCGCCGACCGTCGTGCTCGTGAGGAGGGGAAGATCAAGGGAAGCGCCGCAGGATCGCCTGCGGTCGCGACCCGAGGAGGGAAAAGGCCATACCAGCCCTCACTTGCGTTTGTACACCCCTTCCCCTTAGGAACCCCTAAGGTTGACTCGCCATCTCAGAGGCGACAGGGCACTGCCGAGCGGGGCAAGTGTCCGCAGACAGTCACTCTCTCCGGGGGGGGAGGGGGGGTTGAGCCCGTTTCTCAGACCCAGCCCCCCGTCTCTAATGAGGACCAAAAGCACCGCACGACGTGTGACGCCGCTCATAAAACCGGATTTTAGACCATATCTAGGCTCTCTAGAACGCCAGATTTTTCAACGAGGAGCCCCCCCCCCCCCCCCGCCCCACACACACCCTCCCTCCCGTTGGATCCCAATCCCCTCAGGCGTGGGTAAGTGCCGGTCACGTCAACCGTTGCCCCCCCCTCCCCCCCAAAAGAAATGCTTCTCGTGTTGTTTGTTCGTTTGTCGCGGTTGTCGACCGTTTTTTTCCTGTTCTCAGGCGTCGTTCTTGTGGTTTGGGGGGGGGACTGCGGTGCCCTCTTTCCCAGACGTCCGGGTTTTGCAGCCCCGCGGCGTTTGTCTGGAGGGTAATTTTGTTTTTGCTGTGGCCCAGTCCTGCTCTCGGCACACGCCGTGCGGAGTCGTGCATCGACCCCCTGCGGGTTCAGCGGGTTCACGCCCACTTTTTCCAAAAATCTGTTTTCCACAAACATTTCAATGGGAAAGAATAAGGCCTGGCCCTTCGCACCTCTTCTCGACCTCCCCCCAGTGCAGCCGATGTGCGATGGCATGCCCTCGGGGCTGGGGAGGCGCCACGAGGGGGTGGGGCAGAGCATCGCTCTGGCCATGTTTTGCCCCGAGGCCATGGGGCACATGAGTGACCAATCCGGACCAATCCGGTGCGGATTCGGTTGGGGGGGTGGACTTTCCCAATGCACAGGGCGCAGTGCCAGACGCGCACAATGCGGAAGTCAGCGCAGAGCACCGGGAAGCGGTCACAGCGCCCTCCTCTTCAGCCGCTCTGCGATAGCCCCCACCGATGCCACGGGGGCGCTGCACAAACCGCTGGGGGACGTGTGGCCGATCGGGGCGGGCCTGGGCGTTCCGACACGTTCCGAGGACCATCGTCCGATGTCGACTCGCCATCTCTGCCGAGCCCCGCGGCGCGGATCGACCGTGCGCCAGGACGCGCACGCGCGCGGTCGGGGGCGGGCCTAACAAAAACGCTCAGCTTTTCGCGTTCGCGTGGGATTTGGTGCTCTCGGAGAGTCCTGCCCCTGATGCCCCCGGTGCCCCGGCTGGCGGCCCCAACGCCCGCCATGACGCCGTCTGTAGGGCATCACGGACATCAAGTCGATCACGCTGTCGGACGGCACCGAAATGAACACGGGTGCCGTCAAACCGAAGCAGAAGGGGAAGCCCAAGCTCCACAAAGGGCGGTCCAAGAACGCGGACACGTTCGTTCCGAAGTACGCCCCGTGCCTGTGCCCGCCGCCCCGTGCGATAGGCCCGGGCCCGGTGCCACCTCTGACACGCTGTTGCACCCCAGAAATCGGTGGTGTCCCATCCTGAGCCCCCCCCTCCCCCCCGCCAAAAGGTGAACAAAAGGTGTACACCCGGAAGTACCAACGGGCGTACTCACTCAGCGTTGATGCCCCCCCCCCCAAAAAAAAGGTATGATGTGGTGCGCAGGAGCGCTGCTGCAGCTTCAACGTGCTTCACGGCCCCCGCGGGCAGGGATGCATTGGAAAGGGGGGGAAGGTACCCCCCCCCCCCCTCCAGGGCGCCCAGCCTATGCCCAGCCACTGTCTCCCTGACGGCAAGTGCCGACTTCAATGGCATTTGTAACCGACAGCAACCGCTCCCAACCGCTTTGGTGCCCTCCTCCAACCGTCTGCCTAACCGTTTCTGGGGCCACCTCAGAGGCACCTTCCCTTCTGATGCTTCCCTCCGGGGGGGGCGGGGGTTCAAGTGGTATGGGATCAGCAACTGGGCCGATCAAATCGGGCCTTTGTCGCCCCACGTATCAGCGTTGTTTGAATCTGCAATTTTGGTGCGGCGGGCCGAGAGAACGGCCCACAGAAGACAGTAATGTGGGGCCACATGAGGCCGATCCCACGAGAAGGAGGCACAACAGGGAACAAGCTCGTCGTGCATCACTGAGTGCGCTGTGCGCGGCGCCAGCCGTTGCACGCACGCCTCACACAAGTGCCCACCATCCCGCCCATTACGCCCCCTGCGGGTGCTGCCCATGGCGGCCTCCTGACGGTGCCCATCACCGCTCACACTCGCGGTCACACAAGGACTGTCTGGAGGTTTCCCATGCTCCAGCGCTGGAAGTTCCTGCATTGCGGCTGTGTGCAACCCTCCCCCACCCCTTTACCAGGCGCCCGGACTGCCCTTTACCAGGCGCCCGGACTGCCCGAATCCGCCGGGATCGGTGGAATTCCGGTGGCATGCGCGGCGGGGCGGTCGTTTTGGTGACGACGGTTCTGATGGAACAGTGCTTGTGGTAGCCACTGAATTCCACTTTGGGCCTTGGTGACCGCAGCAGACCCTGCGTCAGCAACAGCACCCCGACCCTGCAGCAGGTGACCATGCACGGCTATGCTGAATGTTATTATGGTCAAAGAACCTATATGAATTGACCAAATGTGGTTGGCGCACACTGGTCCAGCCGGCGGAGCAATCGTGATCGTAATCACTGTCGAGGAAGGGGCTGGGGGGGCTTGGGGGGGGCACCCCACCCCCACTATATCCACCCCTGTGCTCATTGCGCATGTACAAATATCATTGAGGCTGGCACTTGGCGTCAGGGGGACAGTGGCTGGGCGTAGGCTGGGCGTGCCGGAGGGGGGGCTCCGCCTGATCCAATGCATCCCTGCCCCCCCCCCCCCCGTACAGAGCCTTGTGCCCCCTCCCCCCCCTTTCTGTTGCACAGCCTCATCTGTACCAACGCAAACCATGCCAAGACCCCAGTCAGGACAACCAAAGCTGATAAACCTGAGCAGCCCGGTGCCTGACCAACATGTTGCAAAGTGCGGCAAGTATCGATCGTACGACCGCAGTGGGTAGGTGCATCCTCGGGCGGGCCCCGTCGCTGCAAACGGCATTTGTGAAGCGAAAGTTGTGCTGTCCAAGTTCTGCTCTCGGTTGTTTGCCCTCAGGCTCCCCCAGGGGGGCCTCGCACGGCGTAGGATAGGACGCCCCCCCATTTTTGCCCCGAGTTCTGCTTCCACAGCCCGAATCAGTGGGTTTCTGCCCCCGGGTCGCCCGAATCAGTGCCCCCCCCCCCCCCCCCCAACCTCCGGGGAGGTTGTCCGTGGCGTGGAAGGCTGGGCCAAGCCCATTGCCTGCCCTGCAGCGGGGCGTGTGGTGTAACGTGGGGGGGCGCACCCCGACTGCCGGTGCTGCAGATGGAAAGAGCGCAAAGAGGGCCCGCTGCAACTTGGGGACGAGGCGCTTGCCACGAAGAAGACCAAAATGACATCTTTGAAAGAGGAGGTCATGAAGACGCGTGACCCCGTGGGATGGATGGATCGCAATGTATGTGCCTTGAGGATCGGCCCGAGGGCCGTTGTACAGGACCCGCTCCGCCCGCTGCGAGCAAGGCAGAGGGCCGCAGCCCAGATGGGCTGTCTGCGCAACAGGAGTGGGAGCCCATCAGGGGCAGGCCAACCGTGAGGGGGAAAAGAACATATGGTGGACGGCCCGGACAGCGCGTGGAGGAACAGGGCACCTGGGCCGCACAGAAACACAGCGAGGCAGGCGATGGACGGCCTGTGGACAGAGGCGCGTGGACAGCAAAAACAGTCAAACGACCTCGGCAACAACCAGCACATCCTCAATACGCCAACTATTGGGCGCCGCTGACACGCAAACGGCACACCATGCCACATTCAGCACAGCCCCAACACGCCAACTACTGGGCTCCGCGAACGCGGAAACGACACCAGCAAGAGCACCGGCCGCAGCGGCAGACAGAAAGTAGCGACCCGACGCAACATGCAAAGGGAAGAATGGGTGACCGTCCAGGGCCCCGTAAAGGAGCAACAACCAGACGGAATGTCACACAGGGGGGCTAGGATGTGGCATTCGTTGACGGTTGGCGATGTTGTTGGGACTGCAACCAATGCTTGACACGTCTGACAGCCATTCCAATGGGTCTGGATGGTCACAGTTGTCTGGCGGGGAGGGGGATGACGCACCGTGGTCTCCTGAGAAGCGACCACGCTTCTGCGGAACGGGGATTGGTGCCCCTGACAGTGGTCTGCAGCAGGGACACCCAGTCCCGCCACGCGTAGCCCCTCTCCTTGTACGTTCTGGGCAGCGGTGCGCCAACGAGGGAACGTTTTGGGTGGTGGCAGTTGTGTGGGGTATCGGAGCCGTAGATTTTGGGCTTTGCTTTTTGCCCGCGTTTTACACCCCCACCCCCCCTCTCCGAGTCGGCGAGGGGCCCAACGAGTCTCGCCCCATTGAAAGCTCTTCACAACTACAATTGCGCACTTCAATTTTGCCCAAAAAGGCTTGAATGAGGCGTAGTTCTACGGTCTTTGCTCGCTTCGCAACTTCCCACAACGCTTTGTAGCTATATATATCGATATACGAGGCGCAAATCAGGCTCGGCGCGCGCCTCGTGCGCACCGACCCCCCCCCCCCCCCTCATGCGTGGCGAACTTCGGCGAAGTTGCCAAAAACCAAAATTTTGGGGTGCAGCACTGTCTGAGGAGTGCCATGCAAAATGGAATGATACCGACACAGCTACCACCGCATGTCAGGCTGTATTTTGTGCCAACCTCCAAATTTTTGATCCCGCCCTCCAAGTCGGGTAAAACGCGCCGCCGACTCGGTGGCCGCCAGGTTTGCTGACTCCGGGTGGGGGGGGGGGGGGGTTGCATTTATCTCCTGTACTTCTGTACACAATTGGGTTGCCTCTTCCAAGCTATTGTCTGAAGGAGTGTGACTGCCTCAGGCGAGTGCCTACCCAAACAGTCCGGGGGTGCCCAGACAGTGGCCAGCGTGCTTCGAGGCCCCTCCTCAGGCCCGCATCCCCGCGCCCCACCAGAGACAGGGGGGTCCCGGTGCTGATGAGGTCGGGTGGGTTTTCGTTACCCCCTCCGCCCCCCCCCGTCCCGATGGACAGTCCCCCACAATGCACGGGGCCCCCAAATAACGGGGGGGTGGGGGGCATGCGCCATGACCCAAACCCGATATTTCCACGACAACTCCATTGTGACTAGAGGGAAATGCCTTCGGCGCCGTGGACGTTTGGGGCAAGCAGCGAAACAGCAAGACCAGCATGTGCAGGGGCCGATAGCGTCCAAATCTGAGGACACCTACGGCAGGTGGAATTTTTGGCATTGGCATGGAAAAATGGGGGGAAGCGGGAAAAGGCAAGGAATTGGAATGGAAAGGGGGGGGATGGGGGGAAACGGGGGAAAATGGGGGGGGAACGGGGGGAAACGGGGGGAAATGAGGGGGAACGGGGGAGAACGGGGGAATTGCGTATTTGATTCAGGCAGCTCCAACAAAATAGCTAATGTGTGTCACCCAGTGGCACTGGAACCAGCGCATGCAGTTTCCCCCAAGTTCCCCTCCCCCCCACCCCCCCTTCCTATTGCCACCCATTTCCCCCCGGTGTTTCCCCACGTTTCCCCGTTTCCTGCCAATTCGGCAAGTCAAAGTTCTTTGGCATGGACACTATCGACCCCTGCATGTGCCGCAGGGCGGGAGAGGGCAGAGTTTCAACACCTCAGCATGTCCGGGGGGGGGGGGGGGCTGACACCCCCAACCCCCCCCCTCGGACCCCCCCCCCCTTAAGTGATTTGGCAATTTTTTTCTGGTGCCTTCGGCGCAAGTCAGTTTAGGACAAAATTTTTCTTCGGCGCCTCTAACAACTCAGGGTCTCCAGGGGGGGGGGGGGGGTCCCACCCACAGCCCCCCCCCCCCCACCCCCCTTAAGGAAAACTCTGGGAGAGGGTCACAAGAATGCATGTGCTGAGACGTCCCCACACTTTTCCGGCGTTGCCCCTCTGCCCGGGCCTTTTCCTTCACAAGGGGAATGGACCGGCCCGTCCGTGCATGTGCCCTGCCTCTATCACCCCCGGGGCGCACGCAGTGCCTTCTCCCCGCAGCATTCCACAGGCCTGCCGGACGCCGGCAGCGGGCGCGGCGCCTCCCCCACCCTCTTCAGCAACCCCACCCCACGCCCATCCTCTTGGCGAAGCAGCCCCCTGGCCCCCCTCCCGGACCGTATTCATAAGGCACCCTCACAGCCCACACCATGATTTAGGAGGGGCGTATCCGCAGACAGAATTGCTGCCGTCTCGCAGAAAATGAGGTGCCCAAATGCGATTGTACCCCTTTCCCCCCCCCTTATCCCACCACCACCAACATGACGACCAGTGAAGCTCCCTCCCAAGGGGAAGGGGGGGGGGGTCATGCGGCCACACACCCAAGTCTCTGTCGGGTGGGGGGGGGGGGGGCATCAGTAGGTTTGCCGGTTGGTACTCCCAGTATGACGCAGTTGTCTGCGTTTTTGTGGAGGTCTGCGGTGGGGTTGCTGCCCCAGTGACAGGGGCGTGAAGCAGGAACGTGGGGAAATGGGAGGACATGACAGAGAAAACGTTCCCCGTCATACATGTCCCCAGATGATCAGCGCCGTGGCGATCCTTTTGCGGTGTATACGTTGGGGTACCCCGGACCCCCCTCCCGGGCAGGTCCGTCTGTGGCTCCCATCACGGGAGCTACCTCTGTGGGTGTGGGGGGAGCTGACCCACGCACATGCGCAGGGGGGTCCTTTAAGAACTAGTTTTTTTTTGTTAAGGACCGCCCTTAAGGACCGCCCCAAGGGACCACCAACCGCCAAACCACCAACGGCCACCAACCGCCAGTCGCCAACCACCAATCGCCACCAACCGCCAACCGCCAATCGCCACCAACCGCCAACCGCCAATCGCCACCAACCGCCAACCGCCAATCGCCACCAACCGCCAACCGCCACCAATCATGGTTGAACATATGAGCTACACGCGGTCTTTTTGCAAAACTGCTGTTCAGGAACACTTTTTTTTCTCTTCAAGACCCCCCCCTGCACACGCGTCACTCTAACGTGTCACCACCTGAGGGTCTGGAAAAGGGGCCTGGACGACCCCCGCCCCCTGCACACCCTTTCCCCCCCCGCGCCCCATGGGACGCCGGTCGTGCATCCCCCGGCCCGCGGTCCTCTGCAGAACACCACCGCCTACGAGACCACCAGCGCAATGATGTATCGATCGGCCGCGGAGGCCACCGGGGCCCAGGCCAAACAGCCGCTGCAGTTCACCGGGGGTCTGGACGAGACGTTCAAGTGCCTCGTGGACAAGTGCATCGACAAAGGGGACCCGGACAAGCTGCTGCGCTCCCTCTCGCCGCCGCCCGGCACGGGGTACCCCCAGGTACGCCGGGGCGGCGCAGGCCCGGGGGAGATGGCCTCAATGACGTTGGCAGGGCCCAGGCCTTTGCTTAGGGGGGGGGGGTTCAGGGCGGGTTCCTAGTGAGGAGCCTTGTGGATGGCGCTGGGTCCTACTCAGTTGCCCATAGGGCGGGGCTCCTTCCTACTGAGCTGACTGGCATGTGGGGCTGGATCCTACTGAGATCCCCTCACCAGGGCAGGGGGTCACCCCCAGCCCCCGCCCCCACTAAGCAAAGGCCTGGCCGGGCCTGGGGCCCAAAGTTTACGCGTTGCGCTGTTGGGGGCACAGGGGTCCCGGCTCAGGAGGTCGAACCCCGGCGGCTCCGCACTATCCAGGGGCCCAGAGGGCCTTCGGGGGGGGGGATGGGGTGGCCCCGGCAAAACGGGGTATGGGAGCAGTGGCGGGAGCCGGGCATGCCACTGGCGTCCGGCCGGGCAGCGGGTGCCCAGTGGCAATCGGCCCCGTACCAAAGGCCACTCAGTAATACCCCCCCCTCCCGCACCACCGGAACTCAGTAGGAACGTGCTGCGTCCAGAGTGTGGCTCAGTGAATGGCTCCATAGCCCCTGCCGTCTCGGGGACCCCACGTTGGGGCGGAGGTGGGCCAAGACTCTCGGCCAAGCGGCACTATCCTGGGCCCAGAGGGCCCTTCAGGTGGGGGGGGGGGGGAGGGGGGGGGGCAGAACTGAGATTTCCGTATGTCGAGTGGCTGATGCTGCAAAGGAGGCCACAAATGCACAGCACCAGTGCGTTTGTGCTACGCTCCGCATTTTTGTATGTTTTGCTTCCTCAAGATCCGTGTGATTGTGTGTACGTCGGCGTTGCTGCTGCTGTTGTGTTCCTTGGGACATTGGGCAGTGGTTCTCCTGCGGTACACCGCCGCACTGCCTGGGGGCATTGGGCAGCGGAACTCCTCCAGTACACTTTTTTTGTTTTGTTTTTGTTTTGTTTTTTGTTTTGCTGCCGCTGTGATGGTGTGCATGCGTTTGGGTTGTGTGTTTCTCTGTCGGCGTGTGATGCTACGGTCGCCAGTGCAGGCCTCAGGCGCAGGTCCGCCTTTGCGTGGAGGTGGGGCCGTGCACATGCGGGTGTGTGTGCGCGCGCGTGTGCGTCTGTGTCTGTGGGTCTGTGGCTGTGTGTGCGTGCGTGACGAGGTTCATCACGCCTGTCTGTCTGCGCGACAGCCGGTTCGGGACGTATTACGTGGGCGGCGCTCTCGGTGCTGACCACTTGCTGGCCACATCAGCAGGTCACTGGAGGTTTCAACGCCACCTCTTCGTTGTGGGGGTGAAGTGCGCCACAAACGATCCGACAAACTGGCGGAACATGTTTCCGCTCTTCGTTTTTGTTGCATCAGCGTTTTGCAACGACAAAACGCATATGACGTACAAGGGTTTCAAGAGGTAAATCATTTCGCAGACAACCAATAATCCCACACATGGAGGAATATTGTAGAGTGGAAACACTTCATCTGGGGAAAATTGTTGTTTATATTGTGTCTGCCAAGTTTAAA
Source organism: Eutreptiella sp. 'Long Island Sound 2002' (assembly GCA_964036045.1). NCBI lineage: Eukaryota > Euglenozoa > Euglenophyceae > Eutreptiales > Eutreptiaceae > Eutreptiella > Eutreptiella sp. 'Long Island Sound 2002'. Next base: position 88,060,910 of record OZ038384.1, read on the forward strand.
AAGGAATAGGGCCCGAAATGCTCGACTTTTCGTGGTCTAGAAAATTCCTCCGAAATTTCCTCCGGTCGCCCAACTGGGCCAGCCGAGCATTCCTGGCCCTTAGTTCCTTTTTAGGGTAGAAAAGGACGGAGTTCCAACTTTTTTCTAGGCCCAGAGCCTAAAGTCGAACCCCCCATAGAAAGTTCGAATTTTCCTGGCTCCTAGAAATGGAACGGGACCGCGGTCCCGTTCCATTTTAGGTCAGAAAAGTTCAAATTTTCTACGGGCGGTTCGACTTTTCTAGGCCTAGAAAAGTCGGATTTCGTCTTTTCTACAATAAAAACTCCAATGCGTCAGTATTGTCGGTTTGATTGCTGCCGCGAGGCTGCCGGTCAGCGGTGGGGGATGCTGTCAGTCCGCGGTGCAAGAATGTCGCTTGGGTGTGCTTTGTCTTCGCCCTGCAATTCTCTTGAATGGTTGTCATCTGCTGCTTCCATGAATGCCCGGGTTCCACTTTCTTTCTTATGTGGATTGTGCAGCAAGTAAGTGGATGGTCAAGCAGGCAATCTGGAGAACGTTCCCTGGTTTTCAAGCATCACTTCATTTTTGTCCCTCCCCGAGGGTGTAGTACAACGGCTGACAACCATCAGAGGGACCCCCCCCACCTTCCGACCCGGATTTCATAGTGGGAAATTTTCCCAAAGGAAAACTTGGTTTGGCTCATCTTGGGACACAAATGTTTGGGGTCCGGTCTCCCGCCCCCTTCTCTCTTCCAACACAGCCTTGCCCCTCCCGCGTACATGCATCTCTGTGCTCGTCACAAGGTGTCGTTCAGTGCATCAGTCAGTCGCACCCCCCTCTCATTCTCCCGCTCCTGAGTGGTGGCTGACACGCCACGGTGTGTTGGGAGGGAGGGAGGGAGGGTGGGTGTTGGGTGGGGGGCCGGGGGGGGGGCTGGAGGAGGGTGCCACAGTTATGCGCCTCCGGGTGAACCCGTTCCTGAACCTCCTGCACGGCGCCTTTCTTGAACAAGGTCCGTGCGTGGGATGCGCCGTCCGCACGGCGTGTGCGTGCCCGCTGGACGCGCCTGCCCTGACCTGACGGCGTGCGGCGTGGTTTGTGGTTGCACGGGGTGTCCCCCCGCCTCCTTTCACACCCCCGCGGATGGCCCCAGAGTTTTGCTCAACAACTCAGCATCTCCTGGGGGGAGGGGGGGTGGGGGGGGTCTGACCCGACGAAATGTCACACAGGGGGGGTCTGACACCCCCCCTCCCTCGGACATCCCCCCCCTCCCCCAAGTGATTGGGCACATTTTTCTCCGGGTCTTCAGCGAATCAAAAATTTTGTCTGGCGCCTTCGACGCAAGTCAGTTTAGGCCAAAAAATTTCTTCAGCGCCTCTAACAACTCAGGGTGTCCTGAGGGGGGGGGGTCCCCCCACAGCCCCCCCCCCCCCTACCCCCCCCCCCCTCCGCCCTTGAGGAAAACTCTGGATGGCCCCCCGCCCCAGACCCCAGACGCCTGCCGCGCTCGACCTGCGCCCCCCTCGACGTGTGTCATCAGCAATACCTGACGAACGAGTATTGGTACGAAGAGGCGCCTCCGCCGCACACCAACCCCCAGAGGCTGAACCGGGCGCAGGCCCGGAAGAACCGAGTGTCCATGAAGCTGCGCTACGAAGGCGAAGTGAAGGTATGACCCGATGTGTGTGCACTTTGTGGGGGCACGGGGTACTGGTCAATCGCTGGGACCAGACATGCCACTAGCGTCTGGCGGGGAATCGGTAGGAATCGGCCCCATATCAAAGGCCACTCAGTAAACCCCCCCCCCCCACACCACCAGAACTCAGTAGGAACGTGCCGCGTCCAGCGTGTGGCTCAGTAGGACCTGCTCCATCATCGGATCATGTCTGAGCTGGCAGACGCTAGTGGCAAGTCTGATCCGGACTTGGGAGCCCCTGTCTGGCGTAAGTGGCGCATTTGTTGTTTTTTGCTGAAGGCCGCGTACACTCCCTTTTTTTTGGGTGTAATTCGTGTACAGAAAAAAAACGCCTGATTCCCCTGTGAATTACCCCCCACGCCACTTTTGTGTCATGTGCATGTGAGGCCTGTCAGCGCTGGCCGGGGATCGGACGCCACGGGGACAGACTGCTCCAGTCGTAGCAGTGGGACAGGCGTTCCGCCCCCCTCTCACCCAGCACTTTGCGTACGCACAGGCGTCCCCCCCCCCCCCACAGGCCCAGGCTGGGTGGCACCTCCCAGCCTGGGGTCTTCGTGATGACCGCATCCCGGGCACTGATCAGGCCGTCAGGGGAGGACGCCATGGGCAGAAGTTGCATTCTGGATTCCCCCACAGGAAGGGGGATGCCCGCGGCAGTGTGGATGCCCGCAGTAGTGCGGAGGCCTGCTTGTTGTAGCAGAAGATTCAAGGGCGAGAGGCCAATAGGCGCCGCCACAGGCTAACAGAGCCAACCACCAACGCCTTTTGTCACCCCCCCCCCCCCACACACACACCTGCACAGAACACGGGAAACCGGAAGTGCCACCCGGCACACCTACTTCACCATCGTAAATCCGCCAGCCCCCCCCACCCCCCCCTTCCGCCCCTCCCGCTGCTGCCTGTGATTGTCTGACTAACTGTAGTCAGACATGTTCTGTTTCAGATGTCTTGAAGTTTAACCAGATTTGACATAGAGAATAAAGATGCACTTCTGCCTTACTGTGGACTTGCAATACCTCTGGTTTGCATTTGTCTGTTTTTTCATTAGGTCTCACCCCCCCACCTTCCGCCCCCTTCCCCCTATGGACCCCCCCCCCCCCCCACTCGCTGGCCACCCGTGAGCTGCAGGGGGTGGATGTCCTCTGGCACGCATCCCTAGTGTCAAATCAGCGCTGTGTGGCCCTGTGGCCCCCCACCTCCTGCAACGTGTCGCACACTGTGCACCCATGTGCACGTGCCTGTGCGCCTGTGGCGAATGGGGTACGCAGGGAGCTCCAGGAAGATGTGTTGGTTGTTGTGCAGTACAGCCGGTGTTCATTGCTTTGTCTTTTGTGTCACTCGTTTATTTTTCTAAGGGCTGCGGGTATCTTAAAAGGGGGCGGGGGGGGGTTCCTGGGGGCTGTGTCCCCCTCTTGTACTTACTCGGCAAGGCCAAATCGCTCCTTAAAGGGATAATCCTATGGAGGCCCATCGCTGCGATAGTCCAGCCGCAAATCCAGCGTTTCTATCTACGCAATGCAGCGCGTGCTTTCACACTCTTTTTGCGCCTGCTAGTGGAAGAAATCACTGCCTCTTTTTTAGTCCTCAGGATATGCGACCTCCAGCCCTGGGTACACGGCCTCAGTGACTGGGGATGCACACAGATTGCAGAGTGCGACTGCTCAGGCCAGTTTAACAATGTTACCCCCCTGTCCGTCATGCAGGACATGTCGGCAGCTATTAAATGGCTCGCTGCTAAGCGCCGTTGGAATGCAAAGGAGGTGGTATGGAGCATACACCGCGATAACAAACAGCTGGACCGTGCAGGTGTAGGCACTACGTCTCGTTTCTTCCACATGACTCACGCAGACCTGGAGAATCTCGTGTATTTTTCCCTGTTAACTGACACTTACACCCAGGCATCAGGCAGATTATGGTCCAGGACAGGTGCCATCCCAATGGGAGGACCTTTTAGCGCCCAAAGTGCGGATTTGCGCTCAGTGTGGGGAGCCAAAACGCGAGTGGACCTGATGAGGCGGCTAGGACAGCTCACTTTTTCACCCCGTGGACACCCACTGTGGTCTACCCCACGAGGTAACACGATATCCCTGGCCCAATTCCGGGACAACGTTCTCCTTGGCGCCCGTGGGCCGACAGCTTCTACAGAAATGCAACATGTCTGTGACGTGCTGTCGGAAACGTGGTCCCTCCCCGTCCTCTGTGATTGCATGACCGACGATAATCGGGTATGTGCAGGGACGTGCATGCAGCCATCCATCACAGCAATGGGTTTCACAGTGCACATTCACGGTGACCATCCCCCACTGGTTTATTCTCAGCCCTCTGGCCTCACCAGCGCATGGCACCTCAAGTACACTGTTACCTTGCAGTCACCACCAGCGCACGCACACAAGCATATATCAAACATCATCGTTAGTGCTGTCCTCAACATACACCCATTTCTGCACACCTGGGCGAGCTGCCTCCTGAGTGTTGCTTCCTGGGCGCAATTAGCCTGCTTGTCCGGGTACCCGCGGTCAACAGTTTTGCGCGCGCTACACTCAGCGGTTCCGCGAATAATCAGCAGAACACCCTGGGACGTCGACAGCACCCTCGCCTGGTGCTGCCACGTCGTATACTTTTTGCCAGCTACGCGGGACACTGTTTTCTTCCGCCTTCGCCGTTGGCTCCAGGCACATGCAGTGTGGTCTCCTGCGGCGTATGCCTCTTGGCACATGCCACACCCGGGACCATGCAGTGCCATATGTGCAGACTGGTGCCACGATTTTCCTGTCCTCTCTGTTTTCTCTCCTCTCCTGGATCCCTGTGAACTCATCCGAACGGGGCTCTGCCCCCGGGGGGAGGGGGGATCACGGTTTCCCACTATATGTGAAGTCGATTGTAGTTAACAACTCAGGTCCGATGGTACCAGCTTGGCGGTGGTTCTCAACGTACCGCTGCGACCCATTGCTTCGCGTGTTGGTGGCCTGCCCACTGGCACCTCTGTGTCTCGCTCTTGTGACAGAAAGGTACCTATGGTCTGTTAGGCCACTGACGAGCCGATTTTCTTTCTGCGTTTTTGTGCTGGCCGCGTCTTGTGCCCACGTGCATTAACTCAGCATTCCTTCGGGGGGGGGGCAATGTGCGCACCGTGTGCGTGCTCGCCCGCACCGCGCGCAGTACTCCTATTACTTGGCTCACTATGTGCACCCATGGTTCTGAGTCGGTGGGTCCCGAAGACGCGCGCACCTCTCATCGTCCCAACTGCAGCTCAGATTTCCTCCGCCAATGCTTTCCATTTGCCCAATGTGCCCGCTGTTGGCGTGTGTGTATGTGTGTTGCGGGGGGGGGGGGCGGGACTCTGCCGTATACAGCCGGGGCAGGGATCGTGGAAAGGAGCGGCAAGGTGCTCCCCATCTCCCCCCCACAGTCGTCTTCCAGCGGACGCACGCAACCGAGTGAAGGGAGACCACCAGGCACCGTGTGCCATGTTCCCAGGGGTTCCCATGGGCGGGTGTGGGTGCCTTGCCCCCCCCCCCAACGGGGAAAGAATCATTGTGGTTGTTAGAAGCCCCTGTCAGGAAAATTATCCGGCAGATGCACACACCAGCATGCACAAGTCAGTTCTGGAGTCGGCAACCTCGGCATGGACTCGGAGGGTGCATCTGGATGCACCGGGTCAACGGCACGGGCAACAGCCCGTCTCCGGGACAGACGACCCCCGGAGTAGTCAAACCGGACAAGTCATCCGGGGGCTCCGTTGACACAACCAAAACACGTTCGGACCCACAGAGGGTCAGAATGAGCAGTGGCGAGAGGCCAATAGGCGCTGCCAAAGGCAAACAACGTAACACCGAGGCCTTGTGCCAACCCCTCCCCCCTTTTCCACCGCAGGGGTAGGCCGCAGACGGTTGTGCCCGCTGGTCCCGGAAAACCGGTAACGCTTGTCCTTGTCCCACACCGCAACGATGTTTGTGATTGTGTGTTGTCTCCAGGGCGCCGTTTAACAACTGGGGGAATGGGTCTCCACTGGGGGGGTGGGGGGGTGGGAGGGGGGGGGGGAGTCCCACACCACCCACCCCACCCCCCCCCCATTCGGTGATGGGGCCAAAATTTTTCTCCGGGCCTTCGAATCAAGAATTATCTCCGGCGCCTTTGGCACCAATCAGTTGAGGCCAAAAATTTACTTCAGCGCCATCGGCGCCGCTAAAAACTCAGCACCCCCGGGGGGGGCGCCACCCCACCCCCCCTAGACCCACCCACCCAGGCACCTCCCCCCCAAGTAGCCGTGCTGGCAGCTGCATAACGTTTGGAGGACGATGGGGGGCGGACAGACGCGGCTGCCTCTAACAGTCATTCCCGGAGAGCTCGACATTGCATCATCACCACCCGAGCCACTGCCCGCAGTCCCCCCGTCACGGCACGCGTCGATACGCCCGACTGTTGCGGGGCTGACGCAAACCGCCGCGCTCCCATGTTCTCAGGGAACAATGACAGCGTCGGAGCACAGGGCGCAGGCGGGCCTCCATCCGCCTCCCGAACAAGTCGTGGGGCTGACCAAGACCAACGCGGACATGCGGGGGACCAGCTCCAATTGCTTCCCGGCCTTCCCCAAACGGCCCAAGAGTGTGAGAAGGTGTGGCGTCGCGCTGCCATCGTAGTGCTGGCCCTATCACTGGCACCCGCCCCCTCGACGCGTACCGCAGCAGAGCGCAGCACCTCGGGTGTCCTCTTCGTTTCTGGGCACGCGCGTGCGTGCGGCTCCGGTGCGGCGCCAGAGAGGGCGAGTGAGGGCAACAGGGCGTAGCCGACTGCGGGAGGAGCGCAGGCGACGCTGTAAGGGCGGTGAACTGCATGAAACGCCCGTGAAACGCCTATGAAACGCCCATGAAACGCTCTGAAACGAAACGAAACGCCCGTGAAACGCCTATGAAACGCTCTGAAACGAAACGAAACGCCCATGAAACGCCTATGAAACGCCCATGAAACGCTCTGAAACGAAACGAAACGCCCGCGAAACGCCTATGAAACGCCCATGAAACGCTCTGAAACGAAACGAAACGCCCGTGAAACGCCTATGAAACGCCCATGAAACGCTCTGAAACGAAACGAAACGCCCGTGAAACGCCTATGAAACGCCCATGAAACGCTCTGAAACGAAACGAAACGCCCATGAAACGCGCATAAGGCGCCCATGACGCGCCCATGAGACGCCCATGAAACGCTATGAGACGGCCATGAAGCGCGTCAAGGACCCGGACCCCATAACGCACACACAATATCCACAGCGTTTCATGGGCGTCTCATATCGGTTCATGGGTGTTTGATGGGCGTTTCATCGCTTTTCATGGGCGGTTCATTGCGTTTCATGGGCGTGGCCTGTCCCACCCAACGCCAAGCCGCTGAAGGAGGACGCCTGCCGGACTAAAGAGGCACTGTATCTCACGGTTTCATTGCGTTGCATGGGCGTTTCATTGCGTTGCATGGGCGTTTCATTGCGTTTCATGGGCGCTTTCATAGTCATGCAAAGCTATGAAACGCCCATGACGCGCCCATAAAGCGCCCATTAAACGCTACGAAACCCCCATTAAACATGGGTGTGGGTCGTTCTGGGTGACGTACTGCGGCTGCTTCCATGCGTCTCTCTGCAGAGCCCTGTCGGTGGGATGACCTCCGCCGCCCACCAAAGCCGCCTTGGCAAGTCAGCCGTCCCCCTCCCCGCCACCCAGTGGCCCTGTGCTACGCCTGCACACGTCCCGGCCGGCGACGCAGTCCATGCCCTCCTGATGTCCGCAGAGTTGCGGTGCAGCGCGGCGGTGCTGTGAGGCATGTCCCTGTGCACGAGGGGTCCCCCATAAAGCGTCAGGCAGGCACGCCCTGTGGACGCGGTTGTCGGGAGGCTGCCCCCCCCGAGCCCTCGGCGGTGCGCTGTGCGGAAGAGGCAATCCCGGTGCAGCAGTGCAGGCTGTGCAGCAGCAGGGGGATGAGCGTAGTGCGCGGTGTGGCGGGTTCAGCCGGGGTGCTGGCTGCGGCCGATTGGGGGGGAGGGGGGGGGGTTACAGGCCAAAGGGGCACGAGAGCGCGGGCCTGTGCTTGAAGGGGCTGCCCCCCAGCCTTCATGAACAACCCCCCCCTCCCCCTCCCAGAGGGCGCCTGTCCATTCCGCTGCAGCCGCTCACGGCCGCGGGCAACCGTTTGGTAACCGCCAGGAATTGGAATTGCCTCCCAACCGCTTTTCCAACGGCATTTCATCTTTTTGCAACAGGTCATAAGACCCTCCACCAGCCTCCCTCCCGTTCAAGTACAGGCCTTTGGGGGGGGGGGGATGGCCGAGAAGGCTATTACGGCCACCGCGGGCCTTAGAGAAGGGGACGGGGTTTCCTGATAGAACTGCCCCTGGATAGCCCCCAGACCCCGAGAACCTCCGATGTTGTCCTGAATGTTTGCCCTGATATTTCGCATGAGAACGCTTAGATCACCGATGCGTTGCACTCGCAGTGGCCAGCAGAGGCCAGAGGCTATGCCCCAGGGGGTAAGTAATGTCCAGGTGGCAGCTGAGCGCATGCAATTGCCAAAGGCTCGATAATGGTTCCTCACGGAGCGCATCCTGAATGTCACACAGTAGTGTAATTGTTCAGGGGGGGGAGGGGGGTTGAGTTGGGAATGAGACCGCACATGCCCCCTTCCTGCTGCCTTGGGAAAGAGGCAAAGCACTGCATTGTTCCAGCAGTCTGGGCTGCTGTGGAGACCCTGTCAAGAGGACCAAGGCTGAGGGCAGGGATGCATTGCAAGGGGCAGAGGTACCTCCCCCTCTCTCCAGGGCGCCCAGCGTATGCCCAGCCACTGTCCCCCTGACACCAAATGCCAGCTTCAATGGCATTTGTAACCGACAGTAACCGCCCCCAGCCGCTTTGGCAGCCTCCTCCGTGCAAACAGCATTTGTGAGGCAGCAGTTCTACTGTCCGACCGCTGCTCATATCCTTGTGTCTCAAATCGTGTCATTCATTGCCCTGGGGTGTGTGCCTTGCAGTCCAGACCTACGTCATGGGGGGCGATGAGGGGGTTCGGCAGATCCCAAGCCCCTCCACCCCAGGCTGGCCCTTGAAGGGGGAGAGGTAACCCCCCCACCCCCTCTCTTTGGCGTGACGGTCAGCCTTGCCTGCCGCTTCTCTCCGCCCCCAACGGCCCTCCCACCGGTTTGTACCCGCCAGACGTTGCCTCCCAACCGCTGTTCTAACCGCCAGTAACGGCCTTTTGCAACCGCTCTCGAAACCCCCCTTGGGGTCCAAGCCCACCTGCGCCCCTGTGGACCCCTCGACGTAGCCCCAATTTGGATTGTGAGGAAAGGTGCCAGAGACAATCCTGACCTTCCACGGCCCCACACCTGCTGGCGCCGGCAGGAGCTTGGACGCCGCAGGGGTAGTCCGCTGCATTGGTGAGCAGCGGAGCGGCTCTCACCGGCAAGACTGCCCTTCTCCTTTCCCACTCCCGATAGACACGAATTCAACAACAGCAGGTCACACAGCGACACCGCGCGGGGTCCCTGGTGCGCTGTGCAGGACCCAACCGGCCTTTTCCGGCCCTCACGCCCCCGCACGCAAGGCGACAGGAAACGGGGCTGGGGGCAGCGTTGGACTAGATCCGCGCGGGGGGGCACAAACCCCTTCGCCTAAACGCATGGGCACCTTGTTTGACCACCTTCCAGGGCATGGTGCAGTCGGCACAGGTTTGGGGTTGTCTGGACTGACAGATGGATAGATGGAGAGGGCAGGTCCGTGCGGCATTATTCTCCATGTGTTTGCGTGTGTGTGTGCGTGCATGCGTGCGTGCGCGCGCAGTGCCTCGTCGTGCCATCCGCAGGGCAGTTGTCGGGTGTTGGCGTGTCCGCATCGTGTGTGTGTGGGTGGATGTGCGTCTGCATTTCCTCAGGCCTTGCCTGCAGAAGAGCGGCTGTTCATCACCAACTGTTCCACTCACAGACAGGCGCCGAGCCGCCGATGATGATGATTTTTCTTTGGCCGTCTGGTCCGCCTGACGCCGTTTTACGTGCCTGTTTGTCGCGTCATACATGTGGGGGTGTGGGTGGATGTGTGCGTAAAGTAGGGACACAATTTTGCCTGCGCTCCATAGGCGTTGCACCAAGGGACAGTCCCGCGGCCGCAGACTGGAGTTGCTGACCGTCACTCATTCATTGCACAAAGGCGCCTGGTGCCGTGTTTGAACATGCCTTTGTTTTGACACTGCACCTGACGAGATCTAGTACATTGAGGCCGCCTTGACCAGTGCCCTGTTTGTTGTGTTCATCATGTGAGTGTTTGTGTGTGTGTGTGTGTGTTTATGTGTGTGTGTGTGTGTGTGTGTGTGGGTGGGTGTGTGTGTGTGTGTGTGTGTGTGTGTGTGTGTGTGTGTGTGTGTGTGTGTGTGTGTGTACGCACGCACGCACGCACGCACGCACGCACACACACACACACACACACACACACACACACACACACACACACGCACACACAGCTGTAGAAGTGGTGTATCATAGTGAACGCTATTGAGATGTTTCAATGATTGGGCGTCACACACACACACACACACACACACACTTCCGAGCGCAGCCCTGGAGCGCAGCTTACAATACATCTGCAGGACAATTTGCGTTGCAGGCCCCACAAAGATATTGGGCGCTCCGTGCAGGTCAACACATATTCCCGTGACCGTGCCGTCCCTGCCGCAGAGTGATTTGGGAGCTCTCGTGCTCAGGGGCCCTAATAGACGCCAACCCACGTGACCCTTGTCCTTTTGGGGTTCCGACTTGTAAATGCGGGGGGCTGTATGTGAAAGGCAGTTCTTGTTGCCCCTGAGAATGTTTGTTTTGCCGACAGCGCCGTAACATAGTCATGTAGGATCCGTTGTCGGTTGGCATCACGCGCAGCAACCCGGTAGACAAAGTCACTGGTCGGTTAAGTCAGGTCAAGGGAAGTTTACGGTTCCCTCGGTCTCTGGTGCTGCAACCCCAGAGTTCGCAGTATTGCCCCGCATCCCCCCCTGTTGGTGTGAGGACAGGTAACCCAAGACGACTGGGGACTCGAGTGCCGTGGGCCATAGATATGTTGCATCCAGAATCAGCCAAGGCCAAGCGAGGGCGTTGACCTTGTGTGATGTTTCAATCAAGACTCTCATGGGGGATGTACTCATGGGATCCCTTGCACAGTCCCCGCAACGGGGCGCCCTCACTCGCACATTTTCCCCAAACAACAAGTACCCAGCAGCCTCCATAGGGAACAGCAGCACGCACCCCGAAGTACGGTGCAGGTCCTGGGGCATGGTCCGTGTTGTGGGGGGGACACTGGTACTGATATTAGATGCAACGCAACCTGCTGATTCACCTCAGCCTTCAATCCTCCAACCGCCGTCTTTTTCAGCCTACAGTCACTGTGCCTTACGCACACTGGGCAGCCCACGGGCGTGGCAGTCTCCCACCGCATGACCTGGTTTCAGACTCAGCTAATCCTCATGACGTGTCAGATCCGCTACCACGGCCATTGTGGGATCATCGGAGCACTGGACAGCTCTGAACCTTGATCCCGAGACTTTATCTCGAGTACTGTGCAGTGAGCGGGCTACGCCAGCTCATCTTGGTCTGAACCCCCCAAAAAAGATAGTCCGTGTAGTGGGGGAGGACACCATGATTTGGTGACAGTTTGCCCCAGGCACCATTCCACATTGTGGCAGGGGCTACTCGAGGGGGCGTGGGGGCAATGCAATACAAGTCGCCTCTGCACACACTCAACAAGATGTGCCACTGTGGCCATAGCCCCTTGGCCAGTGGCTGGCTGCCGGCGGTCGCCAGTCAAGCGGCCACCGTCGCTGTTGGTTGCACCTGCAGTCAAAGCTACCAAAGGCCGAAATGAGCCAAAGGAACCCAAGTTGTAGGCCACTTTTTGGGGGGGTATGTTGGACCTCAAGCAAAGGGGACAGCGCCCTCCCCCGCCCGAATGCATTACAACTCAAAGCAACAACGGAACTGGGGTTCAGCGACTGGTTGTTGGTGTAATTATGGGGTAGGGCATCTGGTGCATTTTTTGGGGGGGGGACAAGCACACTCTCTATCACGAAAGCAAATGGTAGAACCAACACGAGCCCGCCACGGAAGCAACGACAAATTACCAAAAGAGCTTTGCTATTTGGCTTTTAAAAATTGTGGGGAATATTTCCCTTGGGTAGTTTTTGATCGGACTGTAATTGCCGACCGCCATCCCCCCCCACTCCCTCCCCTTGCGCATGCACGGCCGTGCCCAAGCACAGGAAGCCCGTCTGACCGTTGTTTCCCTTACTTTGCCCGCACACACGCAAGGGGAGGGGGGGATACTCTTTCCGCCAATGCCCGCCAATAGCCATGTGTCAGTCAAGCGCCATTGCTCCTCGGCCATCGGGTAGTGGTTGTCCAGCCCTGTTGTAGCCGGCGCCCACGGTTTTGTTTTTCTGCGTCTTGGGGGAGGGTTGAGCGGCCACACCTCTGACTCCAATGGGCGCACATTGGCTGAATGGACAAGAAATGGAAGAACCCGACACTTGTGAACGAAGGCCTTGGTTCAGAGCGAGGGGGGCTTGCTCCGCTGGACTGCATGTTGTATAGTGTTGGGCTGTCATGTGCTCCCCCTTGGGCATAACACGTCGAGCTCCCCTGTGCAGAGTGGGTGCAGGGCAACCCGCTGCAATTGCTTACCTCAATGCCAACATTTGTACAGTCTCTTCCGCGACCGCAGTCATTCATGGAATCATCGTAGAATTGGACAGCTCTGACCCTTTGATCGTGGGAAGTCATGGGGAGCACCGTGCACCGAGCAGGCTGCGCCAGCTCTCTCTTCGTCTGCCCCACAAATTGTGCGCACCTGTACAGTCTCCTTGCTTTGGGGCTTCCCTGCGCTTGTAACACAGTCCCCTAGTCCCTATCCGTTGTTGCTTTTCTCTCATCCAGACACTCCCCAAGCCTGACCCATACAGATCCGCCGCGTGAATCCCAACCCTGAGCCCATTTCTTGTTTAGGCCATGCATGACGCACTATGTGACCCTTTGCTCGTTCAGCTCCCCTGCCCGTGCCGCTGTGCAGGGCATATCAGGATCCCACGTGACCCCTTCATATTTGGCCACCCCCCCCCCCCCCCCCTGCACAACCTGCTCTTTATTTCCACCCTGTCGTCTACGCCTTCATAAGATGGCAGTCCCCGGCTGGAAGTTGTCACTGTCGGGTGTAGCGCAAACTATACGATGATTGTGAGACAATTGCACACACACACACACACACACACACACACACACACACCCTTTGCGATTCCCCAGGGGGGGGGGGGGTCACCTTGATTGTTTTTTTTTTACACAGGAACGGTGGTTTTTCAGGTTTCAGTGGGATTTCTGTTGTGCAATCCCACTTGTGCATCGCGGTGCAAGTGCATCGATTGCATCTCAGCCAATGCGTTTCTCCATATGGCATGCCAGTTGATTTGCACTTTCAGAGATGAATGTCGATCACGCTGACACATGCCTGGCCGGTACTGTTGCCGACTGCTTGCATGCAGACGGCACTGTTGTGCTTGCCCAGATTCAGGGCCCGTCAGACCTGGGCACACGCAGTAACATGGGCATTCGATGAATTGCGGCGCCCTTGTTTTGTGCATGTCTTGTGTGCCGCGTGTTCCGGGGGAACCGTCACTTTTTGGCCGTTTTGGTCATGTTCCTTTGGGGGTGTGGGGGCACGTCGCGCGCCAGCGGGAGAATCGCAGGGGGGGGGGGGGGGGCAGCGCTGTTCAGCTCCGATACTTGCGTCCGAGAGCACTTTTTGGAGCCTTTTTGGCTGCACGGCGCCGCCACGCTGGCGGAGGCCTGACCCTGCCTCCAAATACGATTTGGATCCCGCCCCGCACTCACCGCCCCCATGTGTCCCTTTTGCACTGTCCTTTGTACAGCACCCTCGTCCACACAACACCGGACACTCTTTCCGTCAATGTTTGGCCTCCAGCCGTTGTTTAGACAGAGGGCCGAGCGGGAAGATTGTTCGGGATTCAAGGCCCCAAAGGGCACTGCCAACACGCGCAGGGCTGGCGTTTCTCGCGCCTGCACCACTGTTCCCCTACTGACGCGATGGCGCGCTCCGCAATCCATGTGCTCGGCTGCTGTCTGCTTTGCTAGACACCGTTCTGCACTCCGAATTGCCGACACCACGCGCTTCTCCATGGCTGCACTCACCAGCCATTTACGCCAGAGTCTGTCGCTGAAGGCACTGACCTACCGTGACACGACCGTGTCCAGAGGTCAGTGCAGCGGATGCATTGCCATCGATACACATTCGTTGTAGCCCGTAACCCCAGTCCAACATTTGTGGAGCATCGTCACAGTCCCGCTGCCCTAGACCATTCCCGGACCCCCAAGCCTCCAGCCCACAGAACCACATTCCAGACTCCTCAGCGTAGAAACAGCCCGGAGGCACGCCATGGGCTGTTGGGGCCTTGGATGGGCTGAGCACTGGCCTCACAGAGATTGTCAATAGAGTCCTTCCGCCGCTGTCTGCGTGTCAACCGCGCTACACCCGTCCCCATGTGTACGTGCGTGTTCCCTCTTCCCATGCCTGGGCACCGGTTTGTAGGTGTTGTTTCCGACCATTTCCCGATCTTCCGTGGGACTGCCTCTCCGGGACTGCCCCCACCGCACCGTTGCTGCGTTGGAAAGAGTGTAGCTGTGCAGCGGTGGGGGGTGGGAGGGAGGGTTCGACCAATTTTTTGGCCATGTTCCCCGGCTGTGAGGGGGGGGGGGGGGGTTGCGATTTTCTTGAGTCTTCACTCACACAAATCAGCCCAGGCACTGCACATTTTCGTACGGGGTGGGGACCAGACCATTCCTGACGGACCCCCGGTGGGGGGAGGGGGGGCGGGGAGTATTTTGGCCCCTGGCCAGCCCCAGCCACCTGGACGTACCCGGATGACTACCCAGGGCCTGCTCAGGTAACCCCAGCCCAAAAGCAAAGGCATACCCATGAATCCCATTTGGCATTTGGCTCCTTGCTGATTTGTGCCGCACATGAGCAACCATGAGTTGTCGTGGTGCAAGAGAACAAGGATGAAACAGCACCAGAAGGGGGCCCCGAAGTATCCTGAAAGCAAAGGGGGCAGACTAAGAAAGCCAAACAGATGGCATCCTCTGCAAGAACTACATCCAACACCTGAGCTTCTGTGGTCACCATTCCCTATCCTCCTCCACCCAAATTTCAAAATGCACACTTTGTTGTTGGGGCCAAAGGGTGGTCTGACATGTGCCGTTGTTGAGGAGTTGTTGAGGGGGGCTCCCTTGAGGTCAATATTGAGGCACCTGTGTGTGCGCCACTAGTGCCCTGCCCCTTGTGCTAGCACCCACCCTTTAATGAAGCGCTAGTAGTGCCTTTAGTCAAATAAAAATAAACGCGTTTATACGTTGATTTTTCAAAAACACCGGATTTGGGGCAACCACCGTCATTTATCAATGTTTATTGATGTTTATTTGTGTTTTTTCATATTCATGCATTGCTGAGGAAGGTTTTGAGCTTTCTTGTTGTGCAATTTCCTAGGTTCTTGTCACATTGGGTGTCCATCAACTTCAGACATTAAAATACACCAAAATATACAAGGTACTGGTCACTGGTCGAAGCCGTTGACTAGTGTTTATTTGAGGCTTGCTGGCACCTACGGGTCAGCGAATTCAGTATTGGTGAGAGAGAGAGAGAGAGAGAGAAGGGTAACCCCCCCCCCTTCTTGGGAGAAAAACCTCTTATTAGAATAACGGTAGGTAGGTGATGTTTCTGTTGGGATTTTGTTCTCTTCTTTCGGAATTTTCTCATTGCCTTGGCAAGGTGGGGGCGGGGGGGGTAAAATTGCACTGGCTGTGAGCAACATTGCAGTTATTTCAACGTGCGTCGCTATTTTCAAAGTGCTACGTGTGCCAGACTCAAGGTGCCCGGGCATCTTGCGCCTAGTACTACGCTGCACAGCAGTTTAGGACCTTTGTGTTCCACCTGTCTAGTGTGGTTTTTCTAGGTCCCTCAAGTATGACCAAATATGTACCCCCCCCCCCCCGCCACAGAGCGTGGGTTCGAGACCCGGTCGGCCATTGCTTTACCTTTTGATGCTGGGAGATTGGGGTTGAACCCTGCGTGGCACGCCCAACCGGCACCAAGGGAGGGGGAAGAGCTGACCCAGACAGGCCAAGAAACATTCGATGGCCGCTAACTGCGGTGATCTCAAGGCAATATTCGGCCCTCGTCTGAGGTATTCTGCAGTGCAGCAAGTCAAACCATGAACTGAAGTTTGTGGCGATGACCATATGCGTGTGACACGGGGGTATATGAGAGCTCTGTATCCGTTGCTTTATGGCCTTTGCAACGCCCCCCCCCCCTTTTCCCCTCCAGCAGGAGAACCGAAAGCCGTATGGTTAGGCCGAAGGAGTGCATCAGGCTATACGGCCCTGTGATTCACTGCAACACATCAACACAGACGCAGCTTGAGGGCGTGGCTGTTTTTCATGCACCATCTAGCTCAGCAACACACAGGTATTGATCTTTAGTGGTTCGCCGTCCACAGGTTATATAACAAATGCAGCTGCCACTGGCACCGCTGATTGAAACCTTGTACCTACTTGTTGTACATTGAATAGTGGAGCACCCCAACCAAGAAGGGGACACATGCATCTGTGAGAGAACCTCTGGACTAATGGCTGAAAGTGTCTATGGCGGGGACATTCAGTCGATCAGCACCGACCATTGATCCCCTTGAGGGGACCGTCACTTTAAAAAAAAAAAGCATAGGAAATACTAGGCACCGAAAAAAAATTTTACTTGGGTTCTATTGGAACTGCTGCAATTTTGGTGCTACCGTTGAGTAGTGCAATCCCCCCCCCCATGCGGGGGGGCCGTCCTGACATTAGGGGGATTACAAGGGGGGCGGGGGTATGTAGTGCGCATGTAACGCTCACGCAGTGCCACGATAGCTCACGCAGTGCCACGACAGTCTCTCAGCTCATGGCGAGGACTACATTTGCAACATGTATGAAGTAATGCGGTTGAAGATGAACAGCTTGTTGCAGCTTGAAGAGGATGCGGTGATACACCTTATGGGCCCTTGATGTACCCCTACAAGCAAATGCACGTCACTCGTTGTAGACACTTCGATTTTGAGGTGATTTTTCGCAAGTTTTTTGGTCTGCATAACTGCATTGGGCGGGAGGTTTGGCTAGGTTCCCTTGCCGCATGAGAGAATTGCCCCAGTGGGGCGCGGGGGTGAATGGAAGGCTAATAGGATAAGGACAAGAGCCAGATGGCACCCAACCTGTGCTGTACGATGAAAACGCTCACGTGTTGACAAAATACAACATGACAACCCCAACAAGGAGAACATGGGGGACCATCCATGAGCTGAATCCCGTATGCAGACCCAAGCACTGCCGAAATCTGTACTTCAATGAACTTGCCTTCAGGCCTCGGCACATTCGAGTTTGGCCAATTGGATTAAAAAAAAAAGGTGCTGACAAAATACAGGCCAATATAGGGGGAAAGCAATTGTATGGTAGCGCACGTGTATCATAGTGATGATTTCACTGGAACTGCTGGACATTGCTGCATATGCATACCAGGACGTGCATGTGTGGAGCGCTTTGTGACCTGTGTGCGGCCTCTCCCTCCCCGCCGTTGTCTAAGCACACCAACCCCATCTGGCTGTTGTTTTTCTGGCTGATTGGCAGTTGCAGCCGCCGTAAAGCATAAGATATAAGAAAGAATGGTGTCGAGGAATAGAATTGAGGGGAGCCAATGCCCCGCCCCAACTCCCCCTGTGCAGCGCAGTCACCATTGCCTTCTTGCGCTCAGTGGCAGGGCAGGCGTGTGGCCTTGCCCATCCAGCAGCAGCATGTCGTACGGGAACCGGGGCCCGGCCTTGCCACCATTCAACCCACCGCCGTTCCGAGGAGTGCCACCGCGTGGCCCTGCAAGCCACCCCCCTCCTTGCGGCCCTGGGGCTGCGAGCCCCGGGGTGCTCTCCTCAAAGGATCAGGTCCACGTCAGCCCCCACCTCGCACGGCTGCTGGACGAATTCACGAACTTTCCTTACCAGGTGCTCCCATTTTGCTTGTACCCCCCTCTTTGTACAGCCCCCCCCCCCCCCCCTCTGTCCATCCTCCCCCCCAGGGGGGGGGGGGGGGGACCGTCACTTGGCCCATGAACAATAAGAAGTCAACAGGAAATCACAGGCGCTGAAGAAAAATTTTGGTTGGGTATACTAGAATTCAGAGTCCTGTTGTGTGGTGTCTGTCCAGAGTTTTGCTTAACAACTCAGCATCTCCGGGGGCGGGGGGGGGGTCTGACAGCCCCCAACCCCCCCCCCCTTTAAGTGATTGGGCACATTTTTCTCCGGGCCTTCGGCCAATCAAAAATTGTTTCTGGCGCCTTCGACGCAAGTCAGTTTAGGCCAAAAAATTTGATCGGCGCCTTTGGCGCCTCCAACAACTCAGGGTCTCCTGAGGGCCGGGGGGGGGGGGGGGTAAAGTCTGTGGCTATGGTTGCCAGCTGTACACATGCCGGGCACTTGCGCCTGAGACCGCTCTCATCTGTTCATGGTACTCTCCGAACTCATGAACTTATGCAGCGCCGCAACACAAAAAAAAACAGTGGATACTGCGGTCCCTCCCTCCCTCCCTCCCTCCCTCCCTCCCTCCCTCCCTCCCTCCCTCCCCCGTGTCTTCCCTCCTCCACTCGCTCAGCGGGCCCCAACAGCACCGGGGAAGATGGTCCCCTCACACCCCCGAGGGTACCTACCAAAGAATACCCCAAGTGACGGTTCCCTCGCACCCCCAATTACTATGCACCAGACACGCGACACAAAACATGGTCCGGTAATGAGCCCCACACTCTGAGGGTCCAAGAATCGTGGCGCACAATACTGCCCCCTGAACGTTGGAACGTTGAAATTGACAACAGCACCAGCTGTGCACGTGTCAATATGATCAACATACTTGGCTGAATTTGCGAAAAGCTGAAGTGTTCTGCATGATACAGGGTACAGTGGAGTGCCTTGGATACCAGAAATCTGAAGCACACACGAATGCACCCACAATACCACCTTGTCCAGCCAGCAAACGCACAGGAGAAGCTCAATATCCGACGTTCTGGGTAAATTTGCAAAACGGAAAGTGACAGTCCCCTCGCCCCCCCCCCCCCCCGCTTACTATGCAGGGGCGCTTACTATGCAAGGGGGAAGGGGGTACTCTGGGGGTCGGCCGTCCTGGAGACGGGCTCTTGCCCGTGACGTTGACCAGGGGGAGACCGTCGCGCGCTAGGGGGGGAGATTTGGGGGGGGGGGGGGGGGGCAGGGTAGCCCGGTCGCTGTGCATGGAATGGACTGTATTAATGAACATTCATCTTGGCATATGTTGGGCGCCGGGCCTCACATTATGTGTGCCATGTTGGCCTCATACGGGACTGAGGTGGGCGTGCTTGGTGGCGAGGTGCATGGTGTTGTGGGGTGGTGGCGTATCGGCGCATCGTCCTGGGCTCGCAAGTCGGAGGGGGGTAACTTGGCCCATGCCCGGCAAGGTGCTTGGCATTTCGCCCGGCACACGGAACTGAGACACACGCTGCAACGCGCGCCCGAAACCCACGGAACAGGCTGCATTGAGCCGTGGCGGTCACGTACCGCGCTACAGAATATCTCGAGAAAAATGCGAATGAGCTGTGGCGCTGGCCCCTGGACCTCGAGACTTTGAGTCAGCCAAAAAGCAAGTGCTTGGCACATGGCCCGGCATGCGGTCTAACAAGGGGCGGTCTAACAAGGGGGGGGCCTAACAAGGGGAGGTCTAACAAGGGGGGGTCTAACAAGGGGGGCACCCTTGAGGTCTCAGCCGAGGTGCCCAGATGAATTGAACGATGCCCCCGTGAAGGGCTCAGCGAAGTTGACCAATGCTT